>CAUYQV010045589.1:0-16983 GCA_963574575.1 Galagoides demidoff
AAACCTTTTTTTTTTTTTGATTTGAGACGGAGCCTCAAGCTATCCCCCTGGGTAGAGTGCCATGGCATCACAGCTCATAGCAACCTCCAACTCCTGGGCTCAAGTGAGTCTCCTGCCTCAGCCTCCCAAGTAGCTGAGACCACAGGTGCCCACCACAATGCCCGGCCATTTTTTGGTTGCAGCCATCATTGTTGTTTGGCGGGCCCAGGCTGGGGATTCGAACCCGCCACCTTAGGTGTACATGGCTGGTGCCTTAGCCGATTGAGCCAAAGGCACCGAACCCATAAAATAGGGATTTTAAAATGACGAAAACTAATTTTCATCCCTGCCACTTTCCACACCAACTAAACTGTTCCTTCCTTCTTATTTGGAGTATTTTTCAAGTGTTAGAATAAGAGGTCTATAAAGTATATCTTATATCATAAATGATGTATATATTGTATATCTGATAATGTGTATCAACTTTAAAAAACTGATTGGTACTTTATACTCAGCACTTCTAGTAGTGCCTAATACATCATAAGCATTCGGTAAATATTTGTTGAATATGAGAATAAGCAGGTGAATGAATCAGAAGTTTTATGACACTATTTTTTGCAACTCAGGAATAAAAAAAGGGTAAAATATTCATAGGACTAGTTTCATGGGCGTGTGACCAGAGCAATTTCAAGGCCCAGTTTTCAGAAGGGCCTCAAGCTTGATTTACCACTTCACTGTCACCTTCTGGTATTTCCTAATAATTTTTTTTATGAAGCTCACATATTTACGTTACAGCGGACCCTGTGTATTCTATAGCTAGTCTTGAGGATGCAATTTGGATCACCTACTTTGAAAGGCTGGCAAAATGAAAGCGGTGTAAAGACAAGGTTGAAAATTTCGTAAGTAGGAATATGGTTGTTAAATTTTGCAAATAAAAATGCAGAACACCCAAGTTAAATTTGGATTTCTCTGTATTGCGTGGGACATACGATACTTAAAAGCCATTTGTGGTTTATTAGAAATTCAAATTTAATGCATGTCCTACATCTTTTCTGGCAGCCATAGTAGAAATAAGTATGTCACTGAAATGGCTCACGGTTGATTCTAGGCAGCTTAAGCAGATGAGTCAAGGCCAGAGCCTGTGAAAACTTAAAGAATAGGTACTCAAAGTGAGAATGAAGGAACAGTTTAATAGGAGTGGAAACATGTGTGTGGAGGAATAAGATTGGCTAGTGAAGGTGAATTCAGAGCATTAAACCTGAGCTAGAAAGAGCTATTTTGAGTGACAAATTCTAAGGCAGTATGATGCCAGAGAGGAGTTTCAAGTTGAATGGGGACACAGTACTAGACTTAAGAATTTTCAGCACAATCAAAGCCAATAAGGGTCATGTATGTGCATATTTAAATCATCTATAGTTGCAAATGGTAGGAGGCATGGTAGAGAGGATAACTGAATTAGATGTTAAATTGATCAAAGCAATTTATCAATAAAAAATGTCTTTGCAAGTCAGAGGAGTTAAGGAGAGGAGAACGCAATTCTGTTACAGTCACCTAATACATGTAATGCATTTCAACTATGTGTGTTAAAAACAGCATTTTCTTCAATGCTATACATATTTAAATTCACTAATATAGCTGAGTAAGTATAAAAGCTCATGAAAATCCAGTTAGAACTTGTTTTTATGTTATGAGTTTAATTATGTGATACATGCTATATGGTATTTTTAAAGAGTAGAAAGACTCAAATACAAGATATGATTCTATAATAATTATTTTCTCCTCGAGTTTGGGTCTCATTTTTGTCAATGGCTCATTGAAGTGTCTTGTAAACCAGTGAGTTTCTAAAATCATTGGAGGAATCTTACATGTGGAATATTATAATGAAAATTTCTGGTACCTCTGAAGAAGGTTATACAAGGGAGCTACTATTGATAATATTTATCAAATCTTTAAGAGCATCATTTTGTAAATGTCGGTCTGAAGACAAAATGTGACAGGATAACTCATGATTTGTAAAATCATTCAAATCTGACACTACAGTTTGCATTAAAGAAATTTGAATAATGCCTCGTGACCCTTTGTAATTATATTGGTGCTTCTAAAGAAAAATAATCTCTTTTTTTTTCTGATTTACACTGAAAAGCAGACAGAGAAGCCAAGATCATTTTTAAAGACAATTGTAAACATCTGTCATCTTCTCTGCTTATGTTGAGAGTTTAATTTTTTAAAAAGAGATGATAAGACTTTTTAGTTGGCAAGAAAAAGAATGAAATACTGACACGTGGTAACAGTGTGAATGAACCACAAAAACATTATGTAAAGTGAAAAGCCAGGTACAAAGATCCCATCCCGGGGGCCTCCATTTATCTTGTTATTAGTCTAGTGAAATCTAAGGAGGACGTAGTAGATTGGTTTCTGCCTGGGGATAAGCGTGCAAATGGTGAGTGACTGAAGTGCACCAGGGATCGTTCAATGGGGATGGAAATAATCTAAAACTGGATGGTGGTGCTGGCCAGACAACTGCAAATTCACTAAAAATCATTGTTCACTTAAAAACAAGTGAATTTTATGGTAGGTAAATCACATCTGAATAAATCGTTGAAAAGAACTGCTATATAATTTATACTATAAATGCATAACATTGAAATAAGTGAGTAAAAGAAAGAAATTTTATAGTAGAGTTAGGCATCAACTGGGTGGGATTAGATTTCTTCAGAGGCACAGTCTGGCAGAGCCCCAGCATCGGGCTTCTTTTATGCCACTTTTCTAGCAGCTAAACCAGCACACTTCAGCCAGGTAAAAGTGTACGAGTGTACGACTGTGTGTGTGCACCTAACATTGGCTTAAACAGTTACCGTTCTTCCTATCGGCAGTTTGCATATAGATTATGTTTTTCTCTGGGAATAGAATCGGATGAATTGCCCTTTAATTGGGCAGAAATTCATTACAGATTCTGTGTTAGTTGTCACAGGGGTGACTTTGATGTTTATATAAGCTTTTCACGGGAGTGAAAAATGACCAAAGTACCCAAGAATGAAGATGAGCCAATAATGAATGAGCTTGCTAAACTGGCCTGTTGTTTAAAGAGAGCTGTAATTTTCCTAGAGCCATTACCATTTTTAAAAAAAAAATCAATGGAAACAAAAAGATAAATGTGGAATGGAGAACCCAGTGATGCCTATGAACTCTGTGGGGTTTTAGGTTATTGCTAGGCGATATTAATCTTTAAATTGCACTACCACATTCCAATGGCAATTCTATCATTTTGTCCAAAATATATTTGAAAAAGAAAAGGATATATATTCCTACTTGGTAGAACTGTGGTGTCTGAGAACTGTTTGATGCTGGAGTCAGATATGGTCCTAATTGATCCTATTCGCTTTTCCCAGCAGCCCGGGAGAGTGTTATGTTACACTGTCTCATGGGGCATGAAATTCTCTCCACCAGAATCATTCCTTTGAATTCATCCACACAATAAGATCATTATCTCCAAAGGCTCTTGGAAAAATGCCTGTGATTTGATAGTTGGCAAGTCCTTTAGCTTTTGTCAAATAGTGTGTTTTCATGTATGCCTTTAGTAAAATAGTTAGTTGTCATTTTGGAAGGTACAGAGATGGTAGTTTGGGGAGGAAGATAGTTATTTATTGGGTCAGGGGAAGTTTCTAGGTAACAGTCTTGGGAAAAGGCATTGACCAAAGATGGTAGAATTCCTGAATGTTGACCTTGGTACTGAAGAAAGTTCTAGAAATAGAGGTGGGGTTCCAGAATGAGAATACAATTTGATAGCCTGTACTAGATATATTATTGAAAATTTTATGAGTGATGTTTGTAGTTAATATGGTAACTATACAGAATAAGTGGAGCCCAAGTTAAAAAACAAACAAAAAATCAAAAGCTTCACCATTCACAACAGAAATGCAAAAATTTTTTACTGAACAATACTTATTTTTAGACTGATAAAAATGCCAGACTTTTAAAATCAGTTATCTTTGTGTGCTGATAAATAAAAGTAAAAAATGTAAAAAACGAAAGAAAGCACCAATTTTTAAACTGTACAATATATACTCTCATGTTAGTAACATTATATAGAAGTATCAAAGAACATTTTTTTAATAACAACACAATGATAAAACACCCAGTTAAATGGTGTAGTTTTAACAGAAATGAAAAGTGAATCCCTCGCAAATTTGAATGCCAAAGTAAACATTATTTCAAAAATGTCTTCACAAGGCCTTAAAAGTTAATGTATATTGAAAAGAAGTATCCACCAAAGTGGAAGATAGATCAATATTGAACAGAATCATGACATTTATAAATTTAGTTTTATTCAAATAATCCCAAATGAGGTTAAGAACCACAAGATGGTAGTTAGCTAAGATTTCATTTTAGTGTGAGAACTGCTTAAACCTGCATATGTATTTAAAAGTTAGGGAAAATACCTATTAAAATAGCATCCTTTAATGGAAATGTTGAAAAGAACTTTGCAAATGTTTAGAAGAAAAAAATAATTTCATATGTGCTCCTCTGGTTGCCTACACTTGATCCTCTTTGGTCCTGACTCTTGACTAGAAAAATCAAAGTGATGAAGAACCATTTTCATTTTCCCAGATTCATGGAAACTTCTCTTCCGTTTTTCTTCCGAAGATTTTATGCATTGATTTCCATTTGCCATTTTATTCTGAAAGATTTTTCCCCTTCCTGTTTTGTTTTCCGATGTATCAAGTTCAGATGTTTTACTGACCAACTGCTCAATCTGAGAATGAGAAAATGGAAGATGTGGACTTTCCTTAGGCCTCCTAATTTCCTCTTCCTCCCAAAATGAACTTGGTTCTCCAAGTTCAGAAGATGCAGAGTTTTTCTTCTGCTCTTCCATTTTAGTTTCAATGTCAAAATCATCACAGTGCTCTTTTTTCATCTTGTATATCATCATTCTCGTCCATCAGGATTTTTTGAAGTGGTGTTTTTAAGTATTTTGGGGATAGTACAGCTGAGTCAATAATATTTTCCATTTGTTCCTTTTCAGTGGTCACTTTTACTTTGAAGGCGTGAAAGGGCATTGGGACCTCTCCCACATTTAAGTACACAGGCTCCCATTCAAATATTTCTCCTTCACAATTACCACCCTTAAAACCAGGAGGCTGATAGATAATGTGTGAGTGTAACTTCATTGTAGTAAAAAGTTTCATAGTCAAACATTGTTAGGTAAAAGTCCCAGATTTTGCAATAGAATATAAATCTTGTAGATGAGGAGTCACTTGGATTTAGGGTATAAAGTTAACCAGCAGAGTTAAGATGTGAACACCCTGGCAGCTCAAAGGGTGTGACAAATACTCTCTTCTTAACTTTAGTCCGGCTCCTTTCAGCCGTCTTTTCAAGTAGGCCTTGACCTTGGTTCCTGTCCTGTCTTTGGCCTACCTAGTCCAATGTTAGCAACAAACCTACACTCTCACTCCCTCCTGATAGCTCATCATCTTTTGATACCTTATCAACTTCCTTATCCCCCACATTTTATGTACATGTACTTGGCCTGTTTTCAGCAAGAATCCTGTCTGGTTAGCTTAGCAAGAATGCCCCTACCCTTGATGTCTCCTCTTAGTAATTTTCTATCCATGGACCCTTTCATCCTGCTTGTTGGCTATAAATCTCCAGCTGTCCTTGCTGTGTTAAAAGTTGAACTTACCCTTTGCTTATCTGGGAAAGACTTTATTTCTCCTTCATTTAAAAAAGGTTAGTTTGGCAAGATACAAAATTGATGGCTAACAGTTTTTTCCTTTGAAAATATTTGACATAGGGCCCCCACCTCTCTGGGCTTGTTAGGTTTCTGCTGAGAATCCTATTGTTAGTTAGATGGGCTTTCTTTCCTTTATAAATGATCATGTATTTTTCTCTCGATGCTTTTAAAATGTTTTTCTTCACATTGACATTAGGCATTCTGATGACTGTATGTCTTGGTGAAGTAGGTCTTGCAATGTATCTCCCTGATGGTCACTAAGCCTTATGGATCTTGATGTCTAAATTTCTTGTAAGACCAGTAATGTTTTCTCCAATTATTCCCTCAAATATGTTTCTCCCACTTTTTCCTTTCCTTCTTTCTCAGGGATACCTATGAATCATAGGTTCATATGCTGTACATGGTCAGTATTTCTCAAAAGTTTTATTCATTTCTTAGAAAAATTATTTTCTTTATTTTTGTCTGACTGGGTTAATTTAAATGACCTGTGCTTTCCACTGAATTTGTAATTCCTTCGATGAGTCTTTCATTTCCAGACGTTCTATTTTATTTTTATATCTTTCTCTCCCTCTCTTTTGAGAAAAGCTCTCATTCCATCACCAAGCTGGAATGCAGTGATATCACTGCCATCTCAGATTCCTGGGCCCAAGCAATCCAGCCTCAGCCTCCAAAGCAGCTGGGATGACAGGCATGCACCCCTCTACCTGGTTAAATTTTCTATTCTTATTGGAGAGGAGGTTTAGTTATTGTGGTCAGGCTGATCTTGAACTTCTAGCTTCAAGTGATCCTTCCACTTCTGCCTCCCAAAGCGCCAGGATTACAGCCATGAACCACTACACCTGGCCTAATATCTATTTTTTAGCAATATTTTTATTCATATTCTGAATTATTTTTTTGGTTTCTTAGTGGTGGTTTTCAACATTCTCTTGAATCTATTTGAGCTTCTTTACAATCCATGTTTTAAGTTCTTTATCTGTCTATTCAGGTTTTCATTCATTGCTAGAAAGATAGAGTGATCCTTTGGGGATATTGAAATCTGGTTTTTCATACTGCTGAAGATCTTATGCTGATTCCTTTCTATCTAAAGAATCTGTTACTTATTTTTCAATTTCATTTTAATGGGCTTTTTAATTTTATTTTTCCCCCTGAAGGATGTGACAGTAAAGTATGTTGTGTTTATTCATTTGGCTTCAGTTGGGGGTACTTTGAGGGAGTCAAGGCTCTCTGTGAGATCTCTAGTTATGAAAGCTTTAGTGTCTGGCTGTCTTACATGCTGGTTGTGGTAGCAACATATCAGACATAGGAGTGGGCTCGCTACCTTCTGCAGGACTGGAACTGCAGAGGTCTGGGGCAGCTGATCCATTCTCTAGCAAGGCGCCTTTGCCACATTTGGTTTTGAATTGGATTTTGCAGTTCAACCTCCAGACCAGTAGGTGGGGCTTAAGAGTGAGCACCTGCTGTAAGAGAAGCTGATGGGTATATGCTCGGTCTCAGTTGGCTCAAGGTACACTGGTTTGTGAAATTAGCGATGTCCTCTGTTCCCTGCTCAGCTCCAGAGTGGGGAACAAGGCTGAGTGGAGTCGGGCTCCCAAGCTCCTCTTTTATACCTGATGATGAGCAGAAGCACTAGTCCTGATGAGGATGATGGGGGAGCTTACGGTGCAACACTTTGGGTCTCCGATGGAGGAGGGAGTAGTCCCAGTCTCCACAACCGTTCCCAGGTACTGATGCCACCTGTTCGCTGAGGCACAGCCGCTCTCCTCCCCTACGGAGGCCAGCCCTGTGTCCACATCTCTGCTGGGGACTGGGGCACAGCCGCTCTCTTCCCCTACAGAGGCCAGCCCTGTGTCCACGTCTCACCAGGGGCTGGGGCACAGCTGCCCTTCTCCCCCTACGGAGGCCAGCCCTGTGTGCACATCTGTACCAGGGGCTGGGGCACAGCGGCCACCCTCAGCTTCTGGGCAGGGACTCTTGATCTATCTCAGCTATGGCAATACCCCTGTTGCAATAGTTTTGAAATGAAGTTTTCTTACTGTTTTCACATGTGCCAGACTACTTTTTCTCTTAACAGATAATGTCTTTTGGTTCCTGATGCAGATCACTGCTGAGGTGAAAGGAAGTCTTTTCTTTTAGATGTGAAAAGATTTCACTAATCCCTCCCCATATCACACTTCGGATGGAGCGTTCTACTAAAATAAAAAGAATCTGATGGGGATGAAGGAAGGACAATTTACTAGAATCTAGAATAGTAAAATAGAAATTTTACTGTTGTAAACCAGATAATAGAATATATACACACTGAAAACTTAAATTTATTTTCTGGGTTGATTATGTACTGGAATTAGTAGCTGAAATGAGCATTAGAAATATCCTAGCTCAAAGTATGTAATACTTGTAACCTTTGAGCTCTCACACTTCCTGGTATCTATATTCCTGAGAAATATTCATGTAGTGCTCGCAACAGTATCATGTGCTAAGTGGCCTTGTCATCTTCATTTTGTTGTACAGATAAGTTGAGCAGTTTTCTGACATCTCCATCCTACACCAGGGGGATAATTATCCTAATGAATTTGAAGGAACAGAAAATGAGAAATGGATTCACAGACCTTGGAGGTTGAGTGGAAACTTGACCAAAAAAAAAAAAAAAACCCTTGGTAGAATATGTTTAAAAATTTTTCTTTTTTGGGAAAATATGGTAGCCTACCAAAGCTAAGAGAAAAACAAGCTGTCATACTTGAGCTTGTGTATTGAAAGGCTGAGGTCCTCACCAGTCCTTACAGGAAAGTACAGTTCTTGCTGATTCCTGTGGAGAAAAGTTATGAAGTCTAAAACATTCAGGAATGAAACTCTAGTGAATTTATGAGAAGGAAGTAAAGGAATTTCAGAGAGCCGATGGTCTTTTCTCCTCTCTTTCAATGCTATCTGAAAGAGGATGGCTGAGCTGATGGGCAAACAACCATGTAGAGAGTTATATCAAATGAGTCGATTTTCTCAATAATGACTAAGGGAATAAACATTAGCAGAAGCCATTACAGGGTAAAAATGAGTGAATTTGAAGAAGAGTTCATGGACTGACCAAGGTGGTTTTAAATTAATTTTTTTAAAGAATAGATAAAAATTTCAGCTAAAATTATAAAACTGTACTTTTGGAGTATAGGTAGGCATGTCTGATTTTCTGTCTCCAGATCCCTTGAATCACCTTAGATAGTCAACTTGATGGCCTGTAGAGACTTTGCTCACAGTTGGTTCCAGAACCAAGTCTTCTCCTAGTCTGATGAATTGAAGCGAGGACTTGAGCCATGGTTTAAAAAAATGTCCAAATTACCTAAATGTTTAAATTACCTTGGCTAGTATTATCTTTCTCCTTATTCCAGTTCCCTAACAGACCCTTCCTTTGTTCCTTATCAAACACTGTACCACAATTTCTGTAATTAGATTGCCTTCTTGTTTTCTTGCACCATAACGTAGTCACTCAATCTCAGTCTCTATCTCCAGTGGTCAGCCTGTTTCTGGACATCTTTGCCTATGGTAAGGACAAATACAAATTAAAAGTAAGAAGCTTCACTCTGCCCATTGACAATAGGAAAACACAGTTCCCTTCCTTCCCTTGTCTTAGAACCTTTCCTTTAGACACACATTTACAGCTATATGTTCTAAACATCTTTGAAATATATGCAGGTCATTAAAACCAAAGTAAGATGGTCATGGAGAGCCTTTCTGAGGGACTTAGAAGCCATCTCTCTGAAATAGGAACATCAAGAGGGATATGACCCCATCTCCCATTTTTTGTGAAATGATGGGAGGCTAATTTTCACAGATACCTGGCTCCAAGTTGCAAAACATAACATAAAGATAGGAGAAATTTATCAGTTGTTTCCTTTGTATAAAACCTATTAACTAACTCAGATGGTCACCCCAATCAACCAGTAAATATAGGATGTAATATGTGTCGTACACAAAGGCTGTCAAGTCCTCTTCTGGATGAATTGTTGCTCATCTTGAAAACCAGTAATGGGTTGTATCTTGTACAGCTTGATTATATGAAGGGTGATAGGGCCCTGGGAGGGAGACATCAGGGAGATGGGCAGGTGGTCTGGTGAGCAGTATTCAGGTTGACTTGTAGTGGAGCTGCTGTGGCACAGTGGTGGTCCAGGGTGTTTAAAGGCAGGAATTCGCTCATTTAAAAACAAGTAATGTTTCTCATTAATAACACTGAGGAGACCAATTAGAAATATATAGAATTTTTCTCCTCCTTATGACAAAATCTTTAAATGGCTTTCTGTTAAAATTTTTCCTTTACATTGGAAGATACCTATGTGTTCTCCTTTTTGAAGATTATGCTGTGACATTAATGACTTAAAAACATGGTGGGCTCGGCGCCTGTGGCTCAATCGGCTAAGGCGCGAGCCACGTATACCTAAGGTGGCGAGTTCGAATCCCTAGCCCGGGCCCGCCAAACAACAATGATGGCTGCAACCAAAAAATGGCCGGGCGTTGTGGCGGGCACCTGTGGTCCCAGCTACTTGGGAGGCGGAGGCAGGAGACTCGCTTGAGCCCGGGAGTTGGAGGTTGCTATGAGCTGTGATGCCAGGGCACTCTACCCAGGGGGATAGCTTGAGGCTCTGTCTCAAAACAAAACAAAACAAAACAAAACATGGTGGGCTTTCAGCCAGCCCTGACAAACACCAAAGGTTGGTCGGTTGCTCCTAGAGTATTGAAGGTTGTGGGGAAAATAAACTCAACAACAATTTCATCTTGTTCTCTAAGCCTAATGATCATTCAAAACACGAAACTACAAAAATGATAAAACTGTATTCATTTTATGTCATTATAGCCTACTTGAAGGATAAAAGTTTTCTGTTTATTCATTTGGCAAACATTTAATTGGGGCCCACTTTCCCTCCTATAATATCAAATATTTATGTGGGAGAGGTGATTATTTAAGTAAAGCACTTCTCACTTCACACTAAAAACGGACTGAGGCAAACATTGACATTTCAGCTGTAGATTAAAAGAAAAATGTATAGGATATACGTACTTCACAGCTACTATCAGGTACAGAATGGAACAAAAAGGAAGCTTCTCAGCAACAAAAATAACAACAAAAACAAGTGATAGAAAAAGCAATTAAAAACACAACCAGGAGACACAGAGCTATCCTTAGAAACCCACTCAGATATGATTCATGTCTGGGCACTTTCATATAGGAAATTTAAAATAACTGGATACATGTACCAAAGCCTTAAGGTGGAAACTGTGCCAAGTCAAATCTATAATTTCAGCAGAGCAATGACAACTATAATAACTAATTAAATGTAACTGTTAGATGTGAAAACTAATAAGAAAGGGGAAAAATATCTTTGAAAGGCTCATCAGATAACATAGCTGAGGAGAGAAGTAGATGTACAATATGTCAGTGGAGTTTACTCAGGTGGCACGCAAAGATAATAGACACAGCAAACAAATTTAAAATGGAGAATTCAAATGCCGTGTGACAACGTAAAATGACCTCACGTATTCATAACTGGAATTCAAGATGGAGAAAGAAAAAAGAATAGAGCAGAAGATATATTTGTAAAAAATAATGGTTGAGAAATTTCCAATATAATGTCAGATACCAAACCATGGAACCAAGTTCAGAGACTGGTAAGCAAAATAAATAAGTAAATAAATGCATAAATGCCCCTTTTAGAAATAAAAGTAAAAATAAAGGAAAGAAAAAGAAAAATCAAATCTAGGCAACTGATGCTTAAACTGCTTGAAGCAGAACAAAACAAATCAAACAGAAAAAATGAACATACATGAGAACAAAAAATAGCACTAATGACACAGATTTTGATGCCACCGTAAACTTGGGTCTAATTGATATGGAAAGAAAACTATACCCAGCAAATGTAAAATACACATTCTTTTCAAATGTACTTGGTACATTTGATCTATTTATCAAAATAGATCATAGGTTAATGAACTGTGCAAAGTAGAATAAAATGGAGTGATATTTTCATCGGGCTGAAAGGAAAGCAAACTTATAAACTCAAAATTTTATACCTAGAGAAGTTATCTTTCAAAAAATGGAAAGTCTTTCCTTGTCAAACAAAAGCTAATAGATTCAGGCTTCTCTATTACGTAATATTAAAAAAAAGTCTTAAGGAAGAAGAAACATAATATTAGGTTGAAACATGAATTTACACAAAGAAAGGAAAAGCACCATGAAAGGAATAGTGAACATATAATAGTATCATTTAAAAAATTATTCTAAAAGATTATGACTACTTAAAATTAGTAACATAATTTATATATGTGTGTGTTTGTGTGTGTGTGTGTGTGTGTAAAATGTCTCACAAAATGGCATAAAAGATGAAAGGAAATAATTGAAAACATACTTTTGGGGCAGCACCTGTGGCTCAAGGACTAGGGTGCTGGCCCCATATACTGGAGGTGGAGGATTCAAACCCAGCCCAGCCAAAAGAAAAAAAGAAAAAAAAAGAAAATATACTTTTGCTAGGTCCTTACACAATATATAAAACAGTATAACATTTGATTATAGAATGATTTAAGTGTATATTTTAAACTCTAAAACAAACACCATATTTTTCAAAAAGGTTTAAAAAATAGGGTGGTGCCTGTCGTTCAAGGAGTAGGGCACTGGCCCCATATACTGGGGGTGGCAGGTTTGAACCTGGCCTCAGCCAAAATTACAAAAAAAAAAAAAAAAAAGTTTTAAAAATAAGTCAACCAAGGATATAAGATAGAATCAGAAAAAATGCTGAAGGAAACTAAGAGAAGGTGGAAAAAGAAAAAACAAGAAAGAAATAGAAAATGGTTAACAAGATGTTAGATTTTTAACCCAAACATATCAGTAGTCACTTTAAATGTAAGGGTCTAGTTTTATCATGATTAGCAAGAGGGAATAAATGAAAACATGACGTGAGTGTCAAAAATTTTTCATATCTTATGAAAGACTTGAATACAGACACCAGAAAGTCTGTGCATGCAAAACAATATTATTTAAAAATAGAACCAAATTGTCACAGGACAACTAAACTTTTAAAAGTTTGTAAGAAGCCAGAAAAAAAACAAATTAAATAAAAGAAAGCAACAATTTGACTGTAGATAGATTTATCATTGAAACTCAATATGGCCAAAAGAATGTATCTTTAAATTTGAAAGACTGGACACCCTAGATTTCTATATTAAGTGAAAATGTGTCAGAAATGAAGTTTGAAAAAGGTGTAGCTATAGATTCTACATATTAAAAGGATAATAGAAATATTATGAGCAGCTTTATGCCAATAAATTCAGAAACTTGTATGAAATAAACAAATTTATTAAAAAAATACAAGATTCAAAATCAAACCTAAAGGAGAAGTTGAAATAATGACATTTTAAGGAAAAAAAAAAACAGAAAATTCTCATTAGTGGATCTGAGTCACTTAAAATGCTAAAAGAAGTTCTTCAAACAGATAAATTATACTCGAAGGAAACGTGGATTACCAGGAAGGAATATGATTACAAATATTAAATATGTGAGAATATGAGAACATAGAAAAGAAAATACAAATGACTATTTAAAGCTTAAATACAAGTATAGTTTTGTGATTCTTTTCAAACATAAAGGATGATGGGAAAAGAACAGAGACCTATACATTGGAAGGTTTCTATAGTTTATGTGAAGTGGTATAGGACAACCAAACTTTTAAAAGTTTGTAAGAAGCCAGAAAAAAACAAATTAAATAAGAGAAAGCAACAATTTGACTGTAGATAGATTTATCATCGAAACTCAATATGGCCAAAAGAATGTATCTTTAAATTTGAAAGACTGGACACCCCAGATTTCTATATTAAGTGAAAATGTGTCAGAAATGAAGTTTGAAAAAGGTGTAGCTATAGATTGTACATATTAAAAGTTAAGTAGACTGTGAAACGTAGGAATATGCTATCTCGTAGTCTGGGGGACAACGGCTGAAAAATAATGAAAAGAGGATACAGAAAACCAATGGCTAGGGAAAACTAGAATTCCAAATGGTATTCAAATAATTTGAAGGAATGTAGGAAAGGGAGTCAATGGAAAAAAGAACATGTGGGACAATCAGAATACAAATAATAGAATGCAGGTGTAACCGCAACCATATCCATGGCAACACTAAAAGTTAGTGGTGTAAACACTTACACTAGAGGACATTTTTTTAAAGGGAGTAAAAATGCCAGAGCCAGCGGTGTGCTGCCTATAAAAATCACCTTTTAAATATAAAAACCATCTCAGACTAATTGAATGGAAACCGTTACGCCATGAAATCAGAAAGCATAAGAATATTAGAGGGTATATAATAGAGTGTATAAAACAGAATTCAAGGTAAAGAGTATTACTAGAGGTAAAGAAGGGTATTACAAGATAACCAATAGGAAGATAACATTTGTGAATGTGCATACACTCAACAAGAGAGCTATGCGGTACTTGATGCAATAATTGATAGTAATAAAGGTAAGACAGATGAGTCTGCAGTTACAGATTTTAATTCCAGAAATAGATAGAACAATTCTCATCAACTGATAGAACCGCCAGAAAAAATAGATTGACACGTAAGGTTTTGACACCACCATAAACCTGGGTCTAATTAATATTGAAAGAAAACTATACCCAGCAAAATGTATAATACACATTCTTTTCAAGTGTACTTGGCATATTTATCAAAATGGATCACAGGTTAAGCCATAAAAGAAGTCTCAATAAATGTAAAAGGATTGAATTTATACACGGTCTGTGTTCCGACTGCCATAGAAATTATTTAGAAACAATGAATAGTAACTTATGTAGGAAAATAATACTTCTAAAATACTTCTGGGAAAACAGTACTTGTAAATAATGCATGAGCCAAGGAACAAATCACAGGAAAATTAAAAACCATTTTGAACTGGATAAAATGACTCTATAACATATCAACATTAAAGCAGTGCTTAGGGAAAAATGTATAGCTTTAAGTGATTAAATGAAAAGGAAGAAAGATACAAAATTATTGACCTAAGATTTCTTCTTCAAGAAGGTAAAAATTGAACGACAAAGTGAAAACAAAGTAATTGGGGGAAAGAAAATTATAAATATAAGAGGAACAATCAAGAAGACAGATAAGTGGAGAAATTTTGTAATACAAACGTTAATATTAGTTCTTAATTTATAAAGATCAACAATATTGACAACCGTATAGGTAGAACTAACCAAGGCAAACAGAGTGTATGCAAAAATCACAAAAAGAATGAAAAAGGTGTAGCTATAGATTCTACACATTAAAAGGAGAATAGAAATATTATGAGCAGCTTTATGCCTACAAATTCAGAAAGTCATATGAAATAAACAAATTTATTAAAAAATACAAGATTCACAATCAACACCAAAGAAAAAAACAAAAATCTGTATCTAGTAAAATATTGAATTATCAAAAACATCTATGAGAATATTGAGACAATTGTCAGACCTTTGTTCCCCACGTGAAATAATTTCACAATTATAATAATTCAAGTCTGTTGGCATTATCTCCAAAATGATTTCTGTTGAAATAAATCTGCCAGTGAATCGGCACATACTTAAATACAGATGCTTCTTCTATGCTATATTGACCATTTTCAGAGGGAGTCAAAATAATAAAGGTATAAAATCTTAGAGGCATTTGAACAACTAGTGAGCCAAAGTTAGAAACATCATTATTAGTACCTTTGGCACAACATGAAAGACAATGTTATTTTGTAAGTTGTGACTCAAAGAAAAAACAAACAAACAAAAAACAGAACACAGTAGTTCATGAACTCTGGAAACAAGACTGCCTTGATTTGAAGTCCTATTTTCCCACTTGATAGCTGTGTGACTTTCAGCAATTTATATAACCTCTCTGTGCCTCAGTTTTCTCATATGTATAATGGGGACAATGTTGTTAGGAAGACCAAATAAGCATTATTTGTGAAGTGCCTGGAAGTGAACCTGGCACAAAATAAACTTCCATAGGTATTTACTAAACTTTTTGAAATGTAAAAATACTTTAGTTTTACAGCGTCCAGTTAATGTAGGATGCTATAGAATGTGGGGCTTCATATCAATAGAAAATTTATAGTGATATATATTAACAGTTATCACTGCAAGTAACTTTAACATATATAATATTATTTCTTCTTGAGTAGAACTTTGTTCCAAGAATTGGTCATTATTTAAGGCTAACCTTGCAAGTTGGGGCAGGCAGATATCAAACGCAGCAGCTTTTGTGTTTAATATGGAATGAATTGAATATACATTAGCAAAGCACCAGAACAAAGAGTATGGTGGATATCAAGGCTGGTGCTTGGTTTCCTTAAAATCACGTTGGTTGATTAATATTTCAGTTATTTTTTATTGACTTTTTTCACAGATAAAAATTGACCACCCTTTGCCTTTCATGAACATTCTGTAGGCTTCAGAATTCATTAACATAGGGTTCTTACTGGCATCCAGATGATACTTATATATTGAACACTTGAAGTTTTAAAACACATGTTAAAACTTGTTGATTTCATCCCAAGAGCCTTTTTTTGATGACTTCTATTATCACTGAATCTATTTTCTACTTTTATAATAAGGTATTAGGAACTAAAAGAGACCTGAGAATTCACAAGACATTACAGAAAAAAAAAAAGTGTTGTTCTATATATTTCCCTGAGTGTCATGCTACTTTATGGGTTAAATACAGTTTGCCAAATTAATTTTCATACTTACAATTTTCTAGTTAAGATTTCTTTTTTTTTTTTCATTTTCACCTAATGTTTTTTTTATTTTTTTATTAATTGATAGCTGTATACATTAATGCAAACATGGGGTACATTGTACTGTTTTCACATACAATTTGAAATACTTTCGTTAAGCTGGTTAACATAAATTTCATGTCATTTGCTTAGTCATTATATCAAAACATTTATATTCTAGTTCTAGAAAAGTTCACTTGTACCCTTGTTAGACAAATATATAGGTGATCTTTCTGGTCACCCTCCCACCACCCAACCGCCCTTCTCCCCTCCCTTTCCCCACCCCTTCCCCATATTCTTGGGCTAGAATTAAGTTGTAGCTTTTGTTTGAGAGCTATAGATTAGTTTCATAAAAGGGCTGTGTACATTGGATACTTTTTCTTCCATTCCTGAGATACTTTGCTAAGAAGAACATTTTCCAGTTCCATCCATAGTTAAGATTGCTAAACCAAATTCAGTTTTTTTGAATGTCACAAGCACAAACTTCTGACAAGTACCTGAATCTTAAATAC
>CAUYQV010045590.1:0-20293 GCA_963574575.1 Galagoides demidoff
GATAGAAAGAGAACACTTCTATGCCCCATAATGGAGGAGAAAGTCAACAGTGTCAGGAGGGACTCCACGCAGACACGTTACACAATAGTGCACATTTTATAAGAATGTGCTCGACTTAAAAATATAGCATAAGATAAACCACAGAGGTGTTTTATGAGGGTACAAGTGAATCTTTCTAAGAGTAGAATATAAACATCTTAACACAATAACTAAGAAAATGACATAAAGGCTATGTTAACCAGTTTGATGAAAATATTTCAGATTGTATATGAAAACACCACACTGTACCCTGTGATTGTATTAATGTACACAGCTATGATTTAATAAAATAAAAAAAATATATAGTGTAAACTCATTAAGAGAATTTCGTGTGGGGAGATGGAAATTAGAGTTAGGTGTGAAGATGAAGGGTGTTGGCTAATTTTAAAAACTATACTCTCACGAATGAATGGAGTTAAACCAAATAAAATTTCAAGAAAAATAATAAAATCTTACCCAAAGTTACCCAAATAAAGGGAAACATAAGCCTAAGGAAATCAACAATGTTTTATCATTATTTAGCAATATAAATAAGTAATTTTTTTTAGGAAAATGTAGAAATTGAAACATTCTTGGTAATATAAAATATCACAGGGATAAGTGGATAATGGTTTCATAGCACAGATTCACTGTGAGAGACAAAGTTTCAGCGCGCACATGCGCAAACACACGGAACGTCAGGGCATTCTGCTCCTGCGGTAGCCCCACCCACTGAGCACCAGCCCAGCCCACTCCACAGCCACGATTCTGGCTACTTGGCACTCACTCCTCTGTTTCTTAACAGTCTCTTCGCATTAAATATCTTTCCTGATCCTTGTCAGCAATGATGAGAACTAAGACCCAAATTTCTTGTGTTGCACAAGGGGATATCTTTATAACAGACCTAAGACGCACCACTGCTCCTCTCCCTCCCATTAAAAAAATAAAATATAAAAATAAATAAATAAATATTCCCATAAAGCTGTTTTAGCTATATTGGCAAGAAAAGTGCTGATATGTAAGTAGGGGCACAGATTCTGTGGTCGGACTGCCTGGGCTCGAGGAAGTTCTTCCACTGAACAGCGGCTGGCCTTGGAGCAAGTTGTGCCATTCAGGACCCACCTTACATGAAATTTCACCACTTTAGGAAATTCACTTTGAGATGCTTATAGAAATTTCTGGTTCATATATGTCTTGTATATTTACTAAATAAACAACATAAGCTTCTGAAGGATAGCTAGAAATGTTAACTCACACAGCCAGAATAGAAATAACAAACAAAAATACAGAGTAGTGTCTCACTGCCTAATTTTTCTGGCCACTGGGAGTACTCTGCTAAGTCTTTTATGATTTTCAGATTGCCAAGGGAAAATACCGACCTCCTTGAAAAAGATTAAATTAAATATAATGCAGAAACTTAAGATAATAAAGTACTCTAGATGGCCCTATTTGTTGAAGTATCTAGTTCTGACCAATCAAGTATCGCTAGTTAATGTAAGCCTCAGGACGTTTTACTTTGTTTACTTAAGAATTCTCCAGTAGATTTTACTTATCTACTTTTACATAGAATAAACACATTTGAACTTTTTAAATGATCTAGACTATTATTAGGACATCAGCCTTTGTATTGAATTTTATAGCAGTAATTACATATTAAATTGTGTAGGGTTCTTAATACTGTATTAATTAATTCTTTATGCCTTTTTTCTTTTCTTTGCAAGTATTGGTTTGCTTGCAATGTCACACAGTCCCCTTATAAAACCAATACAGAAATACCTCATCATCTTTTCAAGTTTGCTGCTTAACGGTTATCATTGGCATCAAAACTAAATAATGGTACATACTTAAAATATATGTAATATACAGGTAGACAATCTCTGACTGACATGGTGAGGCGTTTTCTCATGAGAACGCCCCTGACATCTAGCTGGCTGGCTGGGGAAATGCACATTGTCTTCAGTTGTTTGGGTGGGGGCCTTGGTTGCCTGGAAAAATTAAGCCTAAGATGCTAAAACCTTATATGGAGTAAATTCCAAGGGAAGCAAAATTGAGAAGGCAGGGGAAGTCACACAAGGAAAGGATGAAGGCCCCATAAACAGGTATGTCTCCAGGAATCTGTCCGGAGAAAGGGTGAGGACAGAATTTGCTCCTTGGCCTCCCTGTCCCACTGATCCACATTGGCCTCCCAGAGCCTCAGTCTGGGCCTCACACATGTCAACTTTGACTTTTTGACCTGCTGGAGAAGTTACCGGAGACAATAGGTTCCAAGACAGCAATGGCAGTCCCCAAAGTGTAAGCTCCAGGGACACAGAGAGCCAGAGAAGTCTATGAAGTGGCCTGTCTCTCTGCTGGCACCTTAGAGGCTCAGGGCCAGGTGCGGCACAGTGCCTCACTTTTGGGGGGCTCACAGCACACTCCTGTTCTTTCCTGGCCCCAACAGAACTAAGAATCACCAGGCTAGGAGGACAAAGAGCCTGGAACAAGACAGGCGGCTGAGGCAGGTTGCTGTTGGGTGGTATTCCTGAGAAATGTGCAGGTCTGGAAGCAACTACCGCAGACGCCACGGCCAGCAAGTAGGTGACAGCCAGGAAGAGCTGCCCCACTGAGAGGCAGACCCTGTGTCCCCGGAGCCTGCTTCTAGTGAGGCAGAAAGCCCACTCGGCCCCACTCTGTGTGCTAGACACTCTTTTTTGACAAACAGACTTTCAAACTGAAGAATCCACCTGCCACATAGTCTGGGTCCAAATATTTTAAATTTTTGTTAAGCGAGAGAAGAATCAAGCAAGCAATCTACTCTTGCTTCTATTTGATGAACAACATCAATGAAATGTTTTCCACTCACGTGTGGTACTTCATATCCATGGAACATTTGGTTGGCAGGGTACCTGTCGAACCTAAGGGGGAATAAAAAACAGAATTTTTAAAAATACTTCTATCAATGCTTTAGGAAGGTTTTATTTATTATTTATTTGTGAAGTATGAGTTCCTAGTTAGAGACTCTGATCATAAAGGCATGAACTGAAAGTTCTTTATTGAGTTTTTTCACATATAGACGTCACATTAACCGATGTGGACATACCACAATGAGGTGACATTTTAAATACGTACCACCCCTTTCTTTACTAGGCAAATAGATTTTTTGTGATGCTCTATAAGTTTGACAATTTCTGCTTAAAACAAGTAGTTTTTGCTGCTCTGAAAATATTTTTAACAAAGTTGAGCCATAATGAAGTACCAAAAACATACACTCATAACAAACTCAGACGTTATTATTCATCTTCACATCACACTCTAAGCCCAACAATAGGATAAATAATAATGGAATTTAATGTTTTTGTTTCCACCTAGCACTAAGCATAGTCTTCCGTCTAAAACGCTAATAAAATCTGCGTCCTTTAAAAAAGTATCAATCTGCCTTTCTATTTACTCCCTAGGTAATACTACTCTTCTTATTAGTTTTTTTTTTTTTAAATTAAATTGCTACTTTAAAAGGAGAAAATTCATTCACATGAGCATTACTGTCTGGATTCCTGTGTCTTCCCAATGAGAAGGGGGTGGGGTTCCAATAATCCTAACTTCTGGGCATCAGGAGAAAACTGTGTGTTCCAAACCCATGCAAATGTGGAATCACAACATCTGAAGAGGGTGACAGTGGTTTTGCTATGGAAATTCAGTGAGTAGTGATCTTAACATTGACTGAGGATTAAGGAAATGGTGGGAACATGGAGATCCCCTTGTCCCCAGCAGTCCTTATAACTGCTAATTTACTACATGACACTAATTAAATGAAGCCGGCTTCCTAATGGCAATGTATGGTGCCTGCGTAGGAAAGCTGTTAACGTGATTATATCTCTAACACAGGGGGCAAAGTAGATTACAATTACCAATTACACCATGAGTGTCACAGCATTAGCAAGTGGATTTACAGTCCTAAATTTCCCCAACACAACATACCCTTTGTGTTTAAGTTTCGATTCATTAGGAGGCATTTAATGGAAGTATTTGAAAATTAAGTATTCCTCACTAGGTAGCCAGTTTTTAAATTCAAAAAAGAGACCAAGAGGGAGACAATGTTTTTAAGAGCGTGTATGTTGGTAAAATATGTTTCAGCATGCAATTTCCTGCCTTGTCAAGACATTTCCTCTTTTGAAATATATATGATGTGACAGTTATATATCAAACCATAAATAAAAATTGGCCTGAAAGAATGAAAGTACCTTAACATGCAATATTGGATCCCACTTGGTACATATTTTCTGCCTCTTCTCTCCCACTATGGCAACATATTATTAAATATCAGTCAAAGAATATAAGACTGAAAAAGGAAAAATTCTCAAAGGTAAAGATATTTTCAAAGCCAGTTTGCCTTATTGAGAAATATTGGTGTGGACTAAGTCCCCAATTCCAGCATTTCACGCAGAAACAGAAGTTGCCATTCTCAGGAACCCTGCTTTTCTTTTATCTAATTATTATTTTTCAATGGGAGTACTATAACCATAGTACTAACAGAATATGAACAATTCAAATATAACTTCAGTAAAAGGTAAAATGTCTACAATGAGTATGAGAAATTAGAGATCTAGTATTCAAACACAAAAAAATGAGAAAAATACATAGACGAATCACATAATCTAATAATATGTGACATTATAAACATTTAAATATTACTACTCTTAAAGTAGCAATTACTACTTTAAATTAAAAGTACATTTTTACTTTACTTTTTGGAAATTCTAAATTATAATATCACTTGCCCAAAATACCAGGATATCATAGAATATCTTTAGAATAATTAATTAAGCAGCTGAATAAGGATGAAGACTTTGAAACTCTTACTGTCCTCTAGAATAGGTTATAAAAGAAAATGGAAATTCTATGTTGGCTTCTGCATTTCAAGGGCTTTATATATATGGCCTCATTTAATTTTCAGAACAACTATAAGGGACAAGCACTATACATACCCACTTATATAATAAGAAACTGGTGACTGTCCAAGGTTGCCAATCTCACTTCTCACTGATCTGTCACAGGCAGCTCACTGCACTTTTTTTTTTTTTTTGAAACAAAGTCTCACTATGTCAATTTTGGTAGAGTTCGCTGGCGTCACAGCTCACAGCAACCTCAAACTCTTGGATTTAAGCAATTCCTTTTCCTCAGCCTCTAAAGTAGCTGGGATTACAGGCACCTGCCACAACAGCTAGTAATTTTGTTGTTGCTGTTGTAGTTGTCATTGTTGTTTAGCAGGCCAGGCTGAGTTCAAACCCTCCAGCCTTGAGTGTATGTGGTCGGCACCCTACCCACTGAGTGATGGGTGCAAAGCCTGCCTGCACCATTCACTTCTTTTTTTGGAGCAGTGTGCTGGCAGGCTGCATCTAGTCCGCCATTTTTTTCTTAGAGCAATTATATTTTTGAACTTATATATGTACCATTACTATTGTATCAAATATGTACCTATAGTTAAGAACATTATATAAAATTATATTTGTTTTTATAAATGCTTTATACTGCACCTATACAGCTCTCCTTACTTAACATTAAGTTTTTTCATACATTTCCATGTTAGAGAATACAAATTTCATTCAGCTATTATAGGAATGGATGAATCTATACAACTGAATACTATATAGCAGTTTAAATAAATGAAGAACAGTCCCAGTTAGTTGGAATATAATTGAATTTTGAAGCAAAGTTAATTTTATTTTATTGTGAATGATAAAATATTTGGCATAAACTATTGTCATATTGTGATGCACTGATTTGAGAGGCATAGATTAATTTAGAATTACATGGTACACTTCATGCTTTAGATTTTGAGATCAATTTAAAAAGGAGATATAAATTGATGATATATAAACCAGTTAAAATTTGCTACTTAATATTGTGTCTTTCTCAACCATCTAATTCATTATTTTATAAATTTGTTTGGCATTTCTTATATACACAATATTTTTGTGTGCATATGACGGGAATGAAATGGATATTAATGTAAAAAAGGTATAGTGTATATAATAATGAATAAAATATTACATGTGTACATAGTATCTATATGACAATTTTTGTCTTTCGTTAAAAATTTAAAGTTTTTACTCTCTAGTCTTTCTATGTTCCCCTATGGTAAAAATCCTAGTGTCTTGTTTTTGCTTATAATCCCTATGTTATTTTGGTTTGCTTTCACAAATCAGCTGAATAGAAAGTGAACCAGAGTGGGAATGTTGGGGGATTGAGAAAATAAATTATGCAAGAAACATAAAATACACAAAAGACAAAGAGATGGGATTGAAGGGTCTGACGCAGCTGATGACTGCAGCCAGCACCAAACCATGTGAGCAGCTTTATTTATATAGTATCAAAGCAAGGTTGCTTATACTCACAGTGGTAGGAGTGGGAATATTCTCATCTTACAAGGTTGAGTGGAAGTAATAATACATGTGGTGAATATTAACTTTAGAGAAAGAAGGCTATGTGCTCTTAGTCAAAAGATAGGAAAGTACACAGAAGCTATGTGACTTCTGGCAGAGGGAGCAAAGAGAAAACACTATTGTTGTTTTAGGAAGGAAGAAGCAGCAGGTGAGGGACATTCCTTTAACTAAATTCCTGGCTGTGGGGGACTTGCTGCCTCACAGTTGGCACTTCACAGTTTGCCTGACTTACTTTTATTAATTTAATTGTACATGTCAGTGCATATCAGGTTAGGGTGATGTTGGTATCAGGTAATAGAAAACTAAAATCAAATACCTTGCATAACAAAACGTCTGGAGGTATTTCAGCCTGTACATGCAGTAGGTTTATTAAGCATTTCAGTTCATGTCTTTGAGATCCATTTCCCTTCCATCACTTTGTTTTGACATCTTCTATAGTCCAATGATAGTCTCATTTATCAGAATGCATAATACACACTAATACACAATGTAATACATTATTACATCATATTATTGCATGATATGTGTGTATAATACAGAGGATGATAAAATGTATACACATATTAAGAAATGAATTAAACTGTATTAAATTGTAATAACTCAATATATACTGATAATAAAGATGAATAAAAGTCACAGTGAGCACCTCTTCTAATTACAGAAGTCAAAAGTGACTTGAATACTACAAATTTCATACAGTTTTTCCTTTCAAAATGTATACATTTTTTGACAACCTCCGTATAGTCAGACTATCATCCATGTACAACATAATTCAAAGAAGATGACTTGGTTTGTTTTGTCAGTACAATGGAATTCTTTTCCTATCATCCACTTGTGCCAAACTGTGGTACACTCTCATAGCCATGTACTAGAGTTGTGCCAAAGAAGCCCATCTATGGAAGGTGAGAATGATCAACCTACTCTGAGGCATTTAATTAGTTAAAACAAAGAAGAACAATTAAATAACTATAACAGTATTTCTATTTCAAAGAAAAATGGTGCTGAGAAGGAAACAAAAATCGTCCTAATATAGTCACTTTGTTTTCAGTTTTATAAACATTATTACATTATTTTTTCAATTATCTATTTTGTTACATATATTCTTATATTACTCTGTCTTTAATTTTTATTTTAAATTCCTTTTGGGGTTCTTTCAAATTGTTCTATAAAATTTTCAATTCAACAGGTCTTTTTTGCTTTTGCTCATGTTTGTTTCATATTTTACTTTTTCTTTATTTTTTTCTGATTTTTTGTTTGTAAATTTGTATTTGTCCTTTTAAGGGTTAGTTTTCCTCTAGTTCAGGAAATTCTGGGTAAAATGGTACAACAGGTGTGTTATGTGCTATGAAATGTGGATTTGTAGTTTCTTACAGTTAAGTCAGGTTAAAGATTTGGGTTTCTAATTTATTATCATTTTTTCCCCTTTGAAGCACTCATTCAAGAGTGTATACCTTCTAGATCTTTCATGGGTGATGAACAGTGTTCCTCTAATCTTGATTTCTCTCCTGGACCATGTCAAAAACAAAGCTGTATACTCTAATTAAATTGATTAGGGAAGATTTTATTCAGCAAGAAACTGCTGCAGTAATGAAGAGAGTCCATCATGAACTGAAAACCTGAATTTGTGCAGAGGTGACTGGGCATTTGAAGAGAGAATGAGGCAGTATGGTGGAGGAGGAGTAGGGCTTGAGCAGAAGCACACAAGTGGCAATTTACAAAGAGCAGGTATGAGGCAGGTGCACGTCACCAGCCCAGGTGGGCTTGTGACTGGTGCTTATCAGCTAAGTTTCTAACTTCTCACAGAGAGTGGAGACAGACTGTTATTGCATGTGCTGGCTAGAGCAAAGACTTCATTCTTTGGGCAGCCTTGAGCTTTCTCAATCAGGTATTTTGAAAAGAGTTTGGATCATCATAGGGCCTGATCTAGAGCTGTTGGAAATCGTGCTAACTAAGGTTTATCAAGTAAGTCTTAGTGCACATGCAGGGTAGAGACAGGGATGGAATGGTGTGTAATGAGACTCTGCAGTTTTTATAGGCTGAAGTTGAGGATTAATCAAGAAGAGAGCTCACAAGAGCCTTGACCACAATTTGGTCAAGGAGGATGTTTTCTTCAACCATCACACTTTCAGCAATCTGCTTTCCATAGCAAAAGTTATGTTCCTCTTCCTAGTGCAGGAATTAAACTCCCAGGACATATCTACCAGGTAAACTTGGAGGCACAGAATCTGCAGTTGGAATAAGGTCCAATTTCCTTCTCTTGCTTGGGTATCTGTCTTCCTTTCTGGTTCATGGTGGCTTTCCTTTCTTTAAAAATCATCCACTGAGAGTTTTAAAATATATCATGTTTTGTCTTAAAGTCCAATTTTTCTAAGAGATTGAAAAGTATGATCCACTTAAGCAAAATCTATTTAATTATAAAAACTATAATGTAATATCATACTGTCAGAGTAATGGCAAAGGAAAATGGTTCTAAGTTTTTTCTTGAAGCTACCAGCCAGGAATTTTTCAACTCTAATGTTTACTAATAACTCATATAATTAATCTCTGAACATTGTGATATCTATTTAATCAATTTTGTTAAAACTCTCTTTTATTGCTAATTTAAATATGTAAAATACATACACAATCCAAATTGGAATTTAAATGAGATATTTGCATGAGTCATTGAACATAGCCAAATAAATTCATTTCTATTGCTCTAATATAGCATAATTTTTAGGGTTAATTCTCTTGGTTTTATGAGAAGGTTTTAAACTCCTATATATAACATAGAAACTCCTACATATAATATGGGATGATAGAGCAATATAAAGCTATGTATTTGTATGAGAATGTAAAAACCAAATTGTTAACTAATAATTTGTAAAAACCAAATTGTTAACTAATAATTCTCTAGTCAGTCTGAAGTAGGTTTGGGGTAACTGAACGTTGTCCTGAGGAGTGTTTCACTCTGTCAGTCAAACAAACTCTCATTTACATACATGTAATCTATTCCTTATGGTTTGGAAAGTGCCAAAATGCATTTGAAGATTCTGAAGTCACAATTTAAACTCTAATTAGAGGTTTTGAATGCCTACAGTCTACAAGGTTTAATTTTTTCTTTCCTGATTTTATATCTCTTACATATTCCATTTGCTACATAATAAAACTACATTTTCATAGAAGATTACATGCCCTCTGAGTTTTGAATTCTATTTCCATAGTATATATGAATCTCGACTGAGTCAGAGGTACATTCTTGTTACCAAAAATGATACCTGTGGTAATTTGCTACATTTCCCCCTGCTGGATCCCCAGCCTGAATTTTCTTGAAAATATTTAACTCAAGTAATTGGAACCAAAACTAATTACTTGAACATGATTGCATGAAATTAAACCAAGTGTTTTCTTATCAGCTTCCTGGGACAGTGCTATAAAATTATTTTGGAAAGAAAGTCATGTATCTGAAGTGCCCAGACCTGTGCAATTCAAGTTAATTTTTGAAGAAAATTTCTATTTGAAAAATGTAAGTGCCATTTTATTTTATTTTACTTTTTGAGACAGAGTCTCATTTTGTCATTCTTGGTAGAGTGCCTTGGCATCACAGCTCACAGCAACCTCAAACTCTTGGGTTCAAGCAATTCTCTTGCCTCAGCCTCCCAGTAGGTGGGATTACAGGCACCTGCCACAATGCCTGGCCATTCCTTTTTAGAGATGGGATCCTGCTCTAGCTCAGGCTTGTCTCGAAAACCTGAGCTCAGGCAATCCACCCACCTCAGCCTCCCAGAGTGCTGGCATTATAGACATGAGCCACCACACCCAGCCCATAAGTGCCTCTTTAGATACTATGCCATGGGTAAAAAAAAAGTTTATAAAAACCTTATTTTAACCTTTTAAAAATTATTACTTTATGACAAAAAGTCAAACATATAGATTGATGCAAAATATAGTGGTCCATCTGCTTAATGGATTTATATCATGTTTACACTAAATTCCAAATTAGCCTTTTAAATAAATATAAGAAATAGCAGACAGAAACAGAAATGATTGCCAGACTCTAAATGGTGTTCGGTAGTCTTCTAAAAGCAACTAGAAGCTAGACTGGGATTTAATGGAGAAAAGACAGGATTCAGATCTAAGATTAGAGAATCAAATGAACATGGAACGAAACAATGACTTCAGTGGAAACAGTTCCCTAGTACGTGAAGTACAGGCCACAGGCCACAGTGCCTGAGTACATGAAGTACGGCACATGGGTTCTACCAGGGAAACAGACCCTAGTGTGAGTGGACTCAGAAGGAAAGTGATAAAAGGGAGTAGGTCACACAATTTTTTGAAAATTAAGAAATACGTTACATATATACATTTTTAAATATTAATAAAATGATAGCTTAAAACACAATGGGCAGGATATAAAATGCATTACACAGGTTTAAATCTGCCCATTGATCCATGAATGGATCAATAAATTGTGGTATATGTACACTATGGAATACTATGCAGCCCTAAAGAAGAATAGAGACTTTACCTCCTTCATGTTTACATGGATGGAGCTGGAAAACATTCTTCTTAGCAAAGTATCTCAAGAATGAAAGAAAAAGTGTCCAATGTACTCAGCCCTACTATTAAACTAATTTATAGCTTTCATAGGAAACCTATAACCCAATTATAGCCCAAGAATATAGAGTAAGGGGAGAGGGAGAGGAGGGGCGGGGAGGGGGGTGGATAGGTGGAGGGAGGGTGATTGGTGAGATCATGCCTATGGTTCATCTTATATGGGTACATGTGAATCTCTCTAAATGTAGAATATAAATGTCTTAACACGATATCTAAGACAATGACATGAAGGCTGTGTTAACCAGTTCGTAGAAAATATTTCAAATTGTATGTAAAAACAGCACACTGTACCCCATGACTGTATTAATGTACATAGCTATGATTTAATTTAAAAAATGAAAGAAAAAAACCCAAAATCTACCTGAATTATAGAAATAATATAACATCCAAAGTGAACTTTCACAAATAAAGATTTAAAATAGATAAATCTGCCTTTGATACCTGTGTGAAGCATCAGATTGAAACACACATAAAGAAGATTACTATATCAAGTACCATGCTATTACTATTTCTAATACTGTGTTTGAACACACAATAAATGTTGTAAGCCTAGATAGACCATATATTCAGTATTTGGGGGGAAAAAAAGCCTAGGTAGATAGCTGCTGTGGTAGAAAAAATAAGTTTTCAATTTACTTATGTATATGGGGATTATAATACAAATTTTCCATTGACTTCTGGAAAAAATAAAACTCATAATTGGGGAAAGTGTCTAAGACCCTGAATAATCACCTCCATGAGTGAATATTAATATTATAAAATAATAAGACACCATTAGAAAAATTGTCTTTTAAAGGAAAAACAAGGTATATATAAAATATCTTAAAGGTTCTAATTTAAAGATTAAAATGTATTAACTATTTTTTCAATGAAATTTAGATGATTTTTTAAATTTAGAAATAAACATAGAACTGCCTACAGAATCATAAAACTAGATGCACTTTGCAATATGCATAAGGAACATTTAGATTAGAAAAAATATATTTTTCTCTTTATTCTATTTAAAACCAATTAGTCGACACTAAATTGAAAAGAGATAACCTCATTGAATATATGTAAATAAAACCTTTTGAGGGGACTGCGTGACCTCTGCTCTTTCCCACGTGTCAATGTGATGAATGGGGTTACCCATCCTTATACTTGTGCTGCCATCACTTATGGACTAAGTTCTCTGTGGTCTGCAAGGTTATTTAACAGACAAACTATTTTGTTCTTTTTCAACTTAAAACTTTTCTAACTAGATGGGCGACAACTGTGACTCAGTGAGAAGCGCGCCAGCCCCATATATGGAGGGTGGTGGATTCCAACAAGGCCCTGGCAAAATTGCAACAAAAAAGTAGCCAGGTGTTGTGGTGGACGCCTGTAGTCCCAGGTACTCAGGAGGCTGAGGCCAGAGACTCGCCTATGCCCAGGAGTTGGAAGTTGCTGTGAGCTGTGTGACGCCATGACACTCTACCAAGGGTGATATAGTAAGATTCTGTCTCTACAAAAAAAAAAAAATAATAATAACTTTTCTAACTAGAGAAATATATTACCTTATAAGTTCATATACAATTGTACAACTCCAGTCAGCAAGCAGCTGACTTTAAAGTAATTGAGAATTTATTTATTCCTTTAATAATAAGCAGTAATATATTTTTAGAATTAAGTCTACCTTCTCTTACATTTTCATTTGTTCAACATGTATTACTCATAGCAGTTGTTACACTAAAATATTTAGGAATCAGTAAAAATAGAGACAAATAGGTCTTGGTAGATTCTGTAAGAATCCTTCTGATCAAAAGGTCTTTTCCTTTATTAAAGTGATTAAAAGTTCGACTTCATTTCATTTATTTTTATTATAGGTATTGTAATGAATGTTTTCCATATCTCTCTTCTGAAGTTGTTCCAAGTATTGTCACATTCAGATTAAAAATTTACCTGCTATCTACCCTATGTGTATTAAGGTCTAATGTTGAAATTAAGTTTATAGGATCATCAAATTTTGATTCATGAAATAACCTGAGGGAATAAAGACTTCATTATAATGAAGTGGTGGAGTGATTACTTAAATGTTCTTAGCCGTGAGGGGAAAAAATCCTTTTAACAGAAAAGAGATTCTGCAGAGATACAGGAGGGAGTGAAGACCGACAAGAATGTACTGTTCTGTGTTTCTCGGTTCTGAATGTAAATGTACTTCTTCATGGACAGCTGTGACTAGAATGATGACCACGCTCAGTGAGAAATATATATAAAGAGATATATTTTGAGAGATGTAGAACAACAAAGAAATTTGATTGGAAAAGATCAGGAGTGACCATAGACTTGGATACATTTCACCTAGGAAGCCTCCACTGTACGAATATTTTCTGAAAGTCCCATCATTTTTATAGCAGGGCTACTTAGGTAGAATGTTGAAGTCATAGAAAAACTAAAACTAGGAAAAAGATTTTCAACTATAGTCCAGGATTATCAAAAAAAAAAACGTTTCTCACAGCTTTAAAAAGAATTTAAAATTACTTACCTAGTGAAAGGAAATAGCCTAAGAGGCAATTTACCATCCCAGGTGTAAATATTTTCAGTGTTATGAGTACTATCCAAGGCTTGTGCTAGATAAGGATTTACGAGGTGCTTATAGGGGCTCCACACTACAGCCAAATAAGAGGCCTGACCTCACTCCCACTGTGAATTACACGTGATCAAAATTGAATAACTTCTATTAATGCGGAGTGACTTAGGTGGTTCAATTTCAGTCCATTTTATTAGTTTATAAAATGAATGAAAAGTTTTTGTGATAAAAATCAGAAAGCAAAGTTCCCCCCCCCACAGTAACACAGTATCAATTTTTAGAAATGATGTTTTCTATTGGCACACTGAACATTTCCATGTCTCTGAAGATGAGCCATTTAATTGGAAAAAAAGAAGATGTCCAGGTGCAGAAATCTAAAACCATTTCTCAGCAACACTGAGTTAACATCTCCTCAGTAAAAAAAAAAGAGAAATTACTTGCAAAATAAAGAACACCTAAACACCCATCAGGAAAACTCATTGAAGTTCTGCACAAAACTTTTTGTTGGCTCACAAACCAGCATCTAATAATACTATCAATTATGTGCTATCATGGTTTATTTTTATGATGATTCCGGGAAAACATACTTGATCTCTGTGTGTGACTGTGGCTGAGGACTTCAACCACAGTGATATGACTACTGAATGACCAGTAGTCATTAAGACATTGCATAAATTTGAAATGATTGCTGATCACAGGAACAATTTCGATAGCCTTACATGGTTTTTGAATTCTTGAGAGTTCTGGGTGGCCCAAAGTTTTTGTTCAAAAATTTCTTATTTTCAAAAGTATACTTTTATATCTTCTATTTTGTCCATAAAATTTTAGTCTCTACTAAGAAGAATGTGCTCCAAGAAGAATGGAGAAGCAAGAATCCACTGTACACAATTCTAGTATGAAGGCAGTAGAAGATCTAATCCATACCTTCAGGAGAGAAAAAGTCAAGTCAATTCAAGGTGGGGGGAGGGGGATGAGGATGTGGGGAGATTGAGGTGATGGTGTATGGCACACCTCTTGCGGGCGGGACACAAATGTAAGAGGGTCTTTACCTAACAAATACAAATGAGGTAACCTAATTCTTTGTACCCTCCATGAGCCCGACACAAGAAAAATAAGTAAAAATAAAAATAAAGTAGTATTTAGTTTAAAACAAGATTTAGATGGCTGTGAAGTGGTTGTTGAAATGTGCAAATTAGCATATGTGAGTGGGGATTTTATAGTTAACATATGATATAATGTAGAGTTATATAAACTGCTGTGTTCTCATAGCACTGGACCATTGGCAAACTAGTGGACTTCTTTGCCTCCATTACCTCATTAGAAAGCATTCGGAAACCCTTAATTCCTTAGAGTTTTGAGTCTAAGCAAAAATGCTGGAAAAAATCAATGGATTCAGGTGACCTGCGGAGCACAATTGTTTTATGTATGTTGTCTTGGCTTTGTTTACTGCAATGCCAAAATATGTTAAGTGAAATAGCTGTTACACTCACAGTCTATGCACTCAATGTCAGGGTACAGCGAGACTTTGGAAAGCCTCCTTTCCCCCCAAACAACACAGCTATGGATGTATGAGAAAAATACCTTTCAGTTTTCAAAGGTATATTCCATACACAATGGCTTTATTCTTTAGTGAAACCTATAATATTTAGAATGGTTGAAATTTGATTCTTATTAAAGATATTTACTAATACCTTTATTTTTTTATCCTATTTTCCCCTCTCCCTGGGCAAGTCAATTGGTATATTTACTAATTTACTACTATACTAATATACCAATTGGTATATTTACTAATTTCCTAATATACTAATACACCAATTGGTATATTTACTAATTTACTAACTTGCTAATACACCAATTGATTTTCCCAGGGAGAGGGGAAAACAGGATAAGAAAACAGGTAAAGATATTTACCATATTAGTAAATATCTTTAATAAGAATCAAATTTCAACCACTTTAAATATTATAGGTAATATTATTAGTAACTTACTAATAGACCAATTGACTTGACCAGGGAGAGGGGAAAACAGGATGAACTAGGGAAGATAGAGGAGCTTGGGGTTAAAATCAGCATATACTATGTGAACAAAGACTTAAGTCAATCGCTTGTCAACCTTTGTGCACACGGAGTCCAGGAGGAGGAGGCTACAGAAGAATTATCACTGTGGTTTACTGACTGAATATCCGTCAAAGTATTTGAGAGCACTATACAAGTCTATTTTGAGATTATCAAGAAAATAGATTTTAATCCATCGATCAGAGGTCGTTAGCATCTGTGGTGACGGCAGAAATGAGACAGAGCAAGGAAAGGCATCAGAAGACACAGCACAGGCAACGAGAATCAGCCGTGAATAGAGAAGTTTATGAAATCTTCCAGATGACAGAGGAAGAAAAAGAAGGAAAAATGAAAGATGGGTGATGCTAAGTGGTGGTTTATAGCAGTGCTTTCCAAACTAGCTGGGGTTTAAAAAATGAAAAAAATTTGTCGTTGACTTTATAAATGTTCAATCTGTTGTAGACCAATGTTTTTATAAAATGCAATAAAAAATAAATCACTATAGCCAGGGGCTACTTCAAGCCATGATGGGGTGACGGGGTCTAAACTTATCTATTCACTGCAAACAACAACAGAAACGGGAATTAATTCCCGACATTGGACACCATACAGAGCAGGGGGGACTGGAAAAGGCAGAGGGGTCTTGGAAAAGTCTCGGGTTTCTATGTGGAGGCACAATCTCTGTGGGAAGTGTGGTCAGTGAGGGGGCAGCAGCCTCACTGCACCGAGGAGGCGGGGGTCACTTTGGGGAAGGAAAAAATAGTTTGGAGCTGCAGGCCAGTCTTTTGTAAAGGAGAAGCTACACAGAAAAAAATGCAATAAATCCAAAGCACAGGAGGACAAGAAATGCATATCACTGTACATCAGAGTCAAGTTACGAAACTCCAGTGATAAAGGGAAGGATCTTTAAAGACATCTTGTACAAAGCAACAAATTTATACCACAAACTTTTTGTCAGAAACTTTTTAAACCAGAAAAAAATAAAGTGACATTTTAACATGTTGCAAAGAAGAAAGAAAACACTCTCATCTTAAATATTTCTATATTCAATGAAATAGTTCCCAGAATATGAAGCCACTTTCCTATTTTTAAAAATGAAAATCCCCTGACGAGTGCCCTTTCTCCAGAAGACATTTTCAAGTATCTCAGATAAAATGAAAATGATACAAGAGGGAAAACTTGATTTAGAGAAAGGAATGAAATTTGTGAGACAGGATGAATATGGGGGTAAGTAAAACATAAAATACGTGAGTACAAAAATTATGTCCTCATTTTTAAATGATTGTAAATAAGTTTCTGTTTGAAGTAAACACGGTACTAATATCATTAGGCCTCTACTAATATAGAATTAAATATTATACAAAAAGACTAGAGGGGAGCACAGAAGTGCTTGCCACACAGTAATCATAAAAATATGAAATGGTATAATATTACTTGAAAGAAAACTCTGATAAGCGGAAAAGCTCATCATAAATCTTAGAATACACCCTGAAAGTTATCAGGCAGTTGTATAGCTAAATAGCCATTAGAAAAATTAAAAAACTGCTTTAAAACTCTTAGAAATAAGGTGAGAAAATAGAGGAAAGGAACAAAAATCAGATGAGATGAGACCAATATAACACAATAGCAAGAATTTAGACATAAACCCATTTATACAGGTGAAAAAGCTAACTATGAAAGGTCTAACCATTCCAAATAAAACCAAAGATTGTAAGACTGGGGCGGTGCCTGGGGCTCGAAGGAGTAGGGCGCCTGCCCCATACGCCAGAGGTGGCAGGTTCAAACCCAGCGACAGCGAAAAACTGCAAAAAAAGAAAAAAAATTGTAAGACTGGAAGAAAGCAAATCCACAAGTATCTCACTTAAAATATTTACTGCAGATTGATTAAAATTAAAAGAATAGAATTAGATGTAGTGTGAGAACCCTAATCTCAAGAAAGAAAGAACTATGTAGTGGCACAGAAAATAGACTTCAGAATAAGAAACATTATCAAAGTAATAATGAAATCTTTTATGATCACAGATGAAAACTTATATGATCAAAGTTATCAGGCAGTTGTATAGCTTTCAAAAATGAAAACTTTTATGATCAAAGGGGTGCAGTTAATCAGGAATACATAAGATCTTAAATATGAGGGCCGTGACAGTGGCTCAAGGAGTAGGGTGCGACCCCATATACAGTAGGTGGAGGGTTCAACCCTGACCCCGGCCAAAATCTGCAAAAAAAAAAAATATATATATATATGCATAAATGAATGTAGAAACAAAGTTTTAAAAATATAGGAAGCAAAACAGACAAATGAAAGTGGAAAAAGAGCCAGGTGCAATGGCTCATGCCTGTAATTCCAGCAGTTGGGAGGCCAAGCTGGGTGGATTGCGTGAGATCACAGGTTGTAGACCAGCCAGAGCCAGAGAGAGACCTTGTCTCTAAAAATAGCCAGGCATTGTGGTGGGTGGGTAGCTGTAGTCCCAGCTACTTGGGATGCTGAACCCAAGAGTAAGAGGTTGCTATGAGCTATGATGCCAGGGCATTCTACCAAGGGCAACAAAATGAGAGAGACTGTGTCTCAAAAAATAAATAAATAAAAAGAAAGTGGAAATAAACAAATTCACAATTACAGTGGAGATTTCAAGCTCCCATCTCCATAATTGTCAGAAAAAGTACACTGAAAATTAGTGAGGATAAAAACAATCTTATGTGGGGTGGTGCCTGGGGCTCAAAGGACTAGGGTACCAGCCCCCTATGCTGGAGGTGGTGGGTTCAAACCCAGCCGTGGCCAAAAACTGCAAAAACAAAAAAAAATCTTATGTGGCAATACCAGCCCACTTCAAATTGATAGAGGACATTGGAACCAATAAACAAAAGAATGAAAAGAATGTATGTATATTCTTTTCAAGAGCACATGAAAAATTTTCAGATAGACTATATGCTAAGAAATTGATCAAATAACAAAAGATTGAAATTATATAGAAAATTTATGGTCACAATGGAATTGATTTTAAAATCAAACAAAAGGATCTGGAAAATTCTCTGGCATTTGAATCTTAAACATCTACACAATTCGAAAACATAAATCAGAGAATATGAAGAGACATTGGAATAACAAATAATGACACCAATTTGCATCAGGATATAAGAATAGCTAAATCAAGATAGGAAAAAAATTATAGTTTTAAATACTTTGCTAGAAAAAAAGAGAAAATTATTGGTCTAAGTTTCTACCTTTCAAAGCGACAAGAAGAAAAGTAAACTCAAATTAGTCAGGAAGAAATGATAAATGTAGAAGTAGAAATAATATTACAGGAAGAAAAATAAAAGAACAATGAAATAAATAAAAAGCTCTTTTATTAAAAGTTCAATAAGATTTGTAATCTTTTAATTATCATGACTGAGAATGATATGACATAAAATTAAAAATTCTAGGAATTAATATTGCTTTTAATATTTAAAAAATATTAAAGCAACAATTAGAGGATTTTATGTAAAATTATAAGCAAATATAATATAGTTGAAAATTAGATTAAAGACATATTTTTGGAAGATAAAAATGCAAAAGCAAAATCTATTTTAAAAATCTACTCTCAAGAGCTTTTTAAGCAATAAAAAACCTGAGTACACTAATATCTATTTTTAAGTTAAATTCATAATTTAAAGCTTTTTTTAACAGAGAAAAGCCCAAAATTCATATAGCTACACTAGTGAATTCTCTCAGACATTTAAGACAAACATTGAAAGTAATATTAACTATGCAGAAACATTTTCAAATGTATAAAAGCTGAGAACAGGTTCCAATTCTTTTAATAAACAAAGCTAGCATAACACTAAAATCAAATGAGCAATATATGTACTATAAGACAAATACAGAAAAATATCTCTCAGGAACGTGGTCATAAGTCCTTTATGAAATAATGACAAATGTCTGTGTCTGTCCATGTCTGGGGATATTTATACTTGGTACCATGATGTACTCTCAGAGGGCAAGGTTGGTTTAATATTGGAAAATTAATTAACATAATCCAATACAATAGAAAAAAAGAGAAATACGTGATACCTTAATTAATGCTGGAAAATTGCTTTACAAAATATTCTACTTACATATAATAAAAACAACCAGTAATCCAGAAGGGATGATCCATACCCTGATAAAACCTATCTATGTAAAAATTATAGCTACCATCATACTTTATGATGAAATACTAAATAAAAAATAAGCCAAGTGTGTTGCTTTCACCACTCTCCTTGACATAGGAAACTGTCAGGATAAAGAATTACAGGTACAGATTAGAAACAGGAAGTAGAACTATAGGAAATTTAAAATTATGTATGTTTCTATTAGAAATAATGTCCTTTTATAAGTTTCTCAGGATATGAGGTCAATTGATATTAGATGATAAAATCTCCCATGCACTAGCAACAAAAGATTGGGAATTGAAATAAAAAAATATGTAGCATCAAAATATATAAAATACTGAATGATACATTTTATGAAAGTCCAGAAAGTAGAAGGGAAGAGGAGAGAGAGGGGAGAGGAGGGGGGTATGGGAGGAGAGAGGGTTTGGGGGGAACCTCACCTAAGGTGCATGATTCAATGGTACATTTCAAAACTATTAAGAAATGAGTATAATTGTGATGGATGTGTTACTTAGTTCAATGTAAAC
>CAUYQV010045598.1:0-15014 GCA_963574575.1 Galagoides demidoff
TTTTTGAGATGGAGCCTCAAGCTATCCCCCTGGGTAGAGTGCCATGGCATCACAGCTCATAGCAACCTCCAACTCCTGGGCTCAAGCGAGTCTCTTGCCTCTGCCTCCCAAGTAGCTGGGACCACAGGCGCCCGCCACAACGCCCGGCCATTTTTTGTTGTTGTTGTTGCAGCCATCATTGTTGTTTGGCAGGCCCGGGCTGGGGATTCGAACCCGCCACCTTAGGTGTACGTGGCTGGCGCCCTAGCCGATTGAGCCACAGGCGCCAAGCCTGTTTTCTAGTTTTTATATTTCATTCACTTCAAATGAATTTGGCCATGTCTATTTGTCCCTTTTCTACTGGGGTGCTTATGAGTTCTTCATTGTATTCACTGAAGTTATGTTCCCTCCAGAGATTGCCCTTGATATCTATTCATGCCATTATACTGTCAACTCAATCTCATCCTTGGTAGTTCTTTTTTATAGCTTCTCGTAAGTACTTCAGCATGTTTAATATTAAAATTAGTTGCAACCAGACCTTCTATTTGATCCTGCAATCCCATTACTAGGCATCTACCCAGAAGAAAAATAATCATTATGATAAGGGCATTTGCACTAGATTGTTTATCCCAGCTCAATTTGTAACTACTAATGTGTGGAAATAAACTAAATGCCCATCAACCCAGAAATGGATTAATAACCTGTGGTATATGCATACCATGGAATACTACAGAGCTATTTAAAAGGAGACTTTACATCTTTGTATTAACATGGAGTTGAAACACATTCTTCTTAGTAAAGTATCACAAGAATGGAAAAGCCAAGTATCCAATGTACTCAGTTGGACAGTAGATGATCTAATACATGCCCATATAAGAGAAAAACTCAAATTAGTTGAAGATGGAGGGAAGAAGGGATAGAGAGAGTAGGAGGAAGGTGGATTGGTGTGCCGCACTTAATGGGCACAACGTAAGGGTATATGGCATACCTTCATAAGTGTGCGGGGCACAACTACAACAGGAACTCTACCTAACAAATTCAAACACTGTAACCTAATTGTACCCTCACATTAACCTGAAAGAAAAAAAAATTAGTTTCAACCAAGTGTCCCACTTATATTTATTAAATAATTTATCTTGCTTTTAGTGATATGGAATGTTACTTTTCACATAGAGTAAAACTCATTTTCTTTTTTAAACTTCTTTTGATGTAACATTTATTTACATACAATGAAAAGCACAAATCTTAAATATGCAGTAGCTGATTTGTGACAAATGCAAATATATCTCTAACCCATTCTATTGCTGTTGGTGCTTCCTTATTTTTTAAGAGCCAGGGTCTTGTCCAGGTCATGCTATGTTGCCTGGGCTTGCCTTAAACTCCTGGATTCCATGCAATCCTCCTTTGAGTAGCTGGGACAACAGGTATGCACTACCACACCTGGCTCTATCCCAATGTGAGCTGAATATTTCATACTTTAAAAAATTAGTTTCCATTTAACTTTTTACTTTGTGTATAATGTGAGACCTCTATAACTTGATTTTTCCCCCCTTAATGTGTTTTTTTTTTTTTTTTAAGACAGAGTCTCACTATGTCACCCTCAGTAGAGTATGATGGTGTCATAGCTCATAGCAATCTCAAACTCTTGGGCTTAAGCAATTCTCTTGCCTCAGCCTCTCAAGTAGGTGGGACTAGAGGCACCCACCACAATGTCCAGCTTTTTGTTGTTGTTGTTGCAGTTGTCATTGTTGTTTGGCTAGTCCAGGCCAAGTTTGAACCCACCAGCCTCGTATGTAGCTGGCACTGTAACCACTGTGCTATGGGCACCGAGTCCTCTCAATGGCTATTAATTTAACATAATCTATCTGCTCAGTATTGGCATGATATTCTATTTACTATGCATTGTTCTCTTATCTAAAAGGATCTGTTTGAGTACTGTTCTTTACATTCATTATCTGTAAACACATTATATAATATAGGCATTATTAGAAAGTTATAGTTGCCCAACGCCATAAAGTTTCTTTTTTCACATTTTCTATCTATTCTCACCTGTCCCAGTTGATCTTTTTTGTAAAGAAAGGAAGTGGTAGTAACTGAGTCACCTAGCAATTGTAAAAACAGTTAATTAATCCAATATTTTAAAAAGTACTAAAAATTGACTCCAGATTAAAAGACATCTTCAACCATCTTTAAAATGACATTTCTGTAATACTATAACATTGTAACACTACCCACTTCTCTTTTTTCTTCCAACAAGTAATTTCACTATTTGATTACCTTAATTTTAATGACTCCATCTTGTGGTTCACAGTGTTGCTTCAGAAAAAGCTTTAATTTATCACGAGAAAATAAGTGTTTTCTACGGCTATAGGGAGAAAGGTAGAGAAAGAAAGTAATGTTAGCATCAAAGAATTCAACCTAAACTCCATAATCTCCATAAATTTACAATGCAAATTTCAAGTCTAGGAATTGAAGGACATTTCATCTTCCAAATAGTATTTACGTAGAAGTTATGATAAACTTTATACAGAGGTTGACGTATAGAAAGTTGTAAGATCCACTTGAGTTAATCTACTCCAACAACAGTATAAGCATCGCTTAGGAGTCATTTAGAAATCAAACGAACCTTAAGGAAATTATACTACAAGAGAGTAAACAAAATTTATAAAATTAGATTATCACCCCTACAAATATCACTACTAAAATTCTTTTGAAGATTACTATCAGTAGACTACCAGATAGCATATAATTCTTAGTACTGTAAATCAATATTCAAAAAGGATATTGTAAAGAACTGGACAGAGTTGTTTCAAATTTTAAAGCATTTTGCATCTAAATCTCGTATGGTAGCCAACAAACTGAAGAATTAAAATTAAGATCCTAAAACATACTATTTTAATTCTCTCTCACTCTCAAATTAAAAATAATAATCACAACAACAACAAACACTACCATAAACAAAGCCAATAAAAAACACATAAATATTTCTGGAAAAAAGTAAATGATTTAACTGAATTAAACATATTTCTTTTTTTTAAAAAAGCCAACTTTAAGGCTTTTATGAATTAATAAACAACACAGGAGTTTTAAAAATAGTGGCCTTCCCCAAAATATATATAGTTGGCTCTCCACATCCATGGATCAAAAATATTTGGGGCTGGCTTGGCGCCTGTTGCTCAAGTGGCTAAGGCACCAGCCACATACACCTAAGGTGGCGGGTTCGAATCCAGCCCAGGCCCGCCAAAACAACAATGACAGCTGCAACCAAAAAACAGCCGGGCATTGCGGCAGGCGCCTGTGGTCCCAGCTACTTGCAAGGCTGAGGCAGGAGACTCGCTTGAGCCCAGGAGTTGGAGGTTGCTGTGAGCTGTGATGCCACAGCACTCTACCCAGGGGGATAGCTTGAGGCTCTGTCTCAAAAAAATATTTGGAGAAAAAATTGCTTTTGTACTAAAGATGTACAGATTTTCTTCCTTGTCATTAGTCTCTAAACAATGCAGTATAATGACTATTTATAGAGCATTTACCTTACATTAGGCATTATAAGTAATCTAGAGATCATTTAAAATACACAGGAGGCTGTGTATAGGTTATATGCAAATACTACATTTTCTATCAGGGACTTGAGCATCCACAGATTTTGGAAACTAATCCCCCCTGGGTATTCATTTCTTAGCCTTACTGGACAGCACAGATAGAACATTTCCACAATCATAGAAAGTTCTACTTGTCAGGGCTACTCTAGCATATCAAGTCTTCTTTATTAGAGTTTTATTACCATCTCTTGACTAAAAGAAGAGTACAGTATTATCTTTTGACGCTAACAAAAGATCTGTAAGTCATTTAAGTCCTCTATTATCAAGTGTAACTTTCTCACCTTATAATTCTTCGGCTCACCAATTAAGAAGGAAATGAGCTAATAAGACTGTAATCAAGGTCTAGCAGAAAAATATTTAAAGTTTAAGTCAAAAAGTAAAAAGATCTGTCTGCTGTCTTTTAAAAAAAGTAAAAACAAATAAGAAAATATTAAATTGGGAATTAAATTATATAAATAACATCTTGAACTAAAAACAACAAAACAAAAAGGATGCAAAACTCAACTGTGAACAAGGAAAACATTTGTAGTCTCACTCCCTATTAGCCCATAAGCTAAAACAAATTAGTTTAAATAATCCATGAACATTAAACTTAGGAATACTATTTTTTCAATATACAGTAAAATACAGAACAATCTAGAGATCTTAAGCTAACTAAACAACCATGTATATCTCAATATAGTTATAGAAAGTGATATATCTGACTCAAGAGTTTCGACAGTTACATTATTCTCATTTTTCTTTGGACGCATATATGGGGCAAAAGGGATAAGAGAAGTAAAATCTCTTCTACACTAAGTGAAAGGCAAGATTGACTTCTAGGTGATAGGTTGAAACCTGGCTGATAACGTCAACTTACTTTCAGATGACTAACAGCCTGACCCCAATAGGCATTTATGGAGGTTTTCCTGAAATATATCTATGCGACCTAGAGTTAGTTATTTTACATGTTAGCTACTCACTCCGTTTCTCTCCTTTGATTAGGCTTCAAACAAGAATTTTTTAAGACACTCAATTTTTATGTTTTAACTTTTCTTTTTTTGGAGACAGTCTTACTGTGTCACCCTGGGTAGAGTACCGTGGTGTCACAGCTTACAGCAACCTCAAACTGTTGGGTTTAAGTGATTCTCCTGTCTCAGCCTCCCAAGTAGCTGGGACTACAGGTACCTGCCACAACGCCCGGCTATTTTTTGGTTGCACTCGTCATTGTTGTTTGGCAGGCCCTGGCTGGATTCGAACCCACCAGTGTCTGTTCTGGTGTATGTGGCTGGCACCCTAGCTGCCGAGCTTTTTTTTTTTTTTTTTTAATAGGGATAGAGATTGGGTATGGTGCCAGGCTGGTCTTGAACTCCTAGACTCAAGCTATCAGTCTCCGAAAGCACTGGGATTATAAGCATGAGCCACCAAGCCCAGCCAAACTTTCTTAACTAGCAGGAAAAGACTGACCAAATGTTTATGTCTAATGAATACAATAATATAAACATGACACATTTGTAAGCACCATTAAATTTCACAGCTTTGAAAACAGTTCTCTCATGCAAAGTATTTCATAAATTGTATCCTTCTTAATTCTTTAGATTCAAAACTATTTGGGGATAGATACTAATCTAAACAAAGGTCTGAAATAGTCTATTAGGATTCATATAAATTAGTCTATGAACATACATATAAATGTACATTTATTTTAGATGGAGAAGCAATCAATTGCAAACTACACATTTTTCTACATCAAACCTTGTTAATCTAACATACACATAATTATTCTACTTTAAACTACTACAGAGAAGACACTGAGTTTTACCTGATTTGTGTTGCTTTAACGATAGCAGACTCATATAACTCTCTTTTTTTAATGGGTTGTACCTTGTACTTAAATAGTAAGGGATCAACTGCATCTTTTCTTTTCCTAAAAAAAAGGAAAAGATACCAATCAGTTAATAAGTTGGAAACATAACACTTTAAGCGGAGCCCTAGTTTCTAAGAATTTACTATAACAGAAACATGCATTATTTATTAATTCATTCATTTATTTAGTTATTTCTTTCCCTGAGTAGAATGACATGGCATCATAGCTGACAGCATCCTCAAATTCTTGGGCTTGAGGAATCCTCTTGCCTCAGCCTCCCAAGTAGCTGGGACTACAGGCATACGCCATTATGTCTGGCTCGTTTTTCTATTTTGTTTTTTAGTAGAGATAGGGTCTTGTCTTGCTCAGGCTGGTCTTAAACTCCTGAGCTCAAGCAATCCACTCACCTTAGCCTTCCAGAGTATAGAAGCCACTGCTCAGACTGCATTTTTATTTTAACTAAAATTTTACAGATTACTGTTACCCCTGCCTCCACCATCCCATTAGCCAAAATAGTACAAAACTATTAGGTGACTATTTTAATTACTTATTCAATAAATTTGTCTTGGGTGAAGAAAGTTATTGAGACAAGTAAGCACAAAGTACTTGGTTTAGGCTAAATAAAACTGTTTTTTGTTTGTTTTGAGATAGAGTCTCATTTTATCAGGCTCGGTAGACTGCCGTGGTGTCACACAGCTCACAGCAACCTCCAACTCCTGGGCTTAGGTGATTCTCTTGCCTCAGGGCCCCCGAGTAGCTGGGGCTACTATTGTAGCCTGTCACAATATCCGGCTATTTTTTTGTTGTAGTTTGGCCAGGGCTGGGTTTGAACCCATCACCCTTGGTATATGGGGCCGGTGCCCTACTCACTGAGCCACAGGCGCTGCCCAATAAAACTGTTTTTTAAAAAAGTTCTTAAATTATCTACCTATTTACTTAGAGATAGGGTCTCATTGTGTTGCACTCAAAGATAAGGTCTCACTGTGTTACACAGGATAGAGTGCAGTAGTGTCATCATAGCTTACTACAACCTCAAACTCCTGGGTTCAAGTGATCCCCCCGCCTCAGCCTCACAAGTAACTGGGAGCAGGAGCACTCTATTGCACTTGGCTAGTTTTTCTATTTTTTGTAGAGACAGAGTCTGGCTCTTGGTCAGGCTGGTTTCAAACTCCTGGTCTCAAGCAGTCCTCCTATCTTGGCCTCCCAGAGTGCTAAGATTACAGGTATGAGCAACCTCGCCCAGCCTTGGGTTTGCTTTTAAACTTTCATCTTCATAGCTATATAATCCAAGAGTTAAAATGGAGATAATGGCTCAGCGCCCATAGTTCAGTGACTAGGGTGCCAGCCACATACACCTAAGCTGGCAGGTTTGAGCCCAGCCCAGGCCCACTAAACAATGACAACTGCAACCAAAAAATAGCCAGGCACACTTAAGTTTCTTCCATATCTTGTCATGGCTTGCTCATTTCTTTTTACTGTTAAAAAATATTCTACTGTAGGGTGGCGCCTGTGGCTCAGTGGGTAAGGCGCCAGCCCCATATACCGAGGGTGGCAGGTTCAAACCCAGCCCTGGCCAAACTGCAACAAAAAAATGGCCAGGCGTTGTGGTGGGCATCTGTAGTCCCAGCTACTTGGGAGGCTGAGGCAAGAGAATCACCTAAGCCCAAGAAGTTGGACGTTGCTGTGAGCTGTGTGACACCACAGCACTCCACTGAGGGTTAATAAATGAAACTCTGTCTCAAAAAAAAAAAATCTAAAAACAAAAAAAAAATTCTATTGTATTACACAGTTTGACCCTAAGAATCTGGACATTTCCTCATCTTGAGGCATCTCACAGCACCTAAAAAATTAGAAGAGTATATATACTAAAAGTTACTATAAGATATGTAGCCTTAGATGATAAATCATTTTCTTTTTCTGAGATAGAGTCTCACTATGTTGCCCTGGGTAGAGTGCTGTGATCTCACAACTCACAGCAACCTCAAACTCTTGAGCTTAAGCGATTCTCTTGCCTCAGCTTCCCAAGTGGCTGGGATCATAGGTGCCTGCCAATCCCAGCTTTTGTTGTTGTTGTTGTCATTATTGTTTAGCAGTGGTACATGTGGCCAGTGCCCTAGCCACTGAGCTATGGGTGCCAAGTCAGACAAACCATTTTAAATTGAAAACGTTTAGATAAATAAATGCTTAACACATTTATACATCTACTTAGAAACCCTTTATATAAAAAGTCTGCGTTCAATCCTTTAAAACTGGGCTTAGTTTTTTTATCTTGGATTAAAATTTTTAAAAAGCATTCTAAAAAATTAACATGAGAATAAGAAAACTTATTTCTATTTATTATTAACCAATACTTGCATTTTTACTTATATCTCTACCTATATATATACACTCATCTAATTTATAACTAACTCTATTTAAGGGTTACAATCTTTGACACAGTTCAAATAAAACACATGAACTAGTACTATCAGACATGCTCAAGGTAATACATTACCTACCACAGTAGCCACTAATTCTGTATCTTCAACACAGTACTTAATGAAAGACACAGGCAAGTGACGTAGCAATTTCTTTTTCTGCTACTATTTTGCTTACTAGTATCAGCAAGGAAAAAATGAGATGTACCAACACACTTATTATACAGGACCATGCCATGTTTCATTCAGTTGCCTAAGTATCATTTATTCTGTCAGGCAATGTGCTAGTCAGATGACCTTACACAAATTCAATTAACCTTCTTAAGTTTTAGGTTCTTCCTCATTATAATGCTCCTTCAGAACTGAGAAAAATGCTTATAAAGCACTTAGTACAATGCCTGGCCATACTCAATTCTCAAATGCTAGTTATAGCTACAATAGTTCATGTAAGATAAAATGAGAATTTGAACTACACAGATTAAAAGGCAGAAACAGATAGCCACTGGTATTTTGGGAGCAAAGTAATCAAAAAGTAGTTGAGAGTGGCCTCAGGTTTCTCATTTTAATATTATGGAACTGTTCACTAAAAACAGGGAAGCAAGAAAGACAAAAGACCAGCTAGAGAAAACATTTTAAAGTCTGAGATGCTTAAAAGGGAGAATGGAGCAGTGAATATTTAGAAAGGCTGTTGTGGAGAACAGAAGAGGATGCTGAGCTAAAATATTTAAAAGGACTTAATCAGTTGCAGACTTAGCTGAGATGTTAAATTGCATATTTATGTATGTTTGTGTTATTGTTCTCCAAAAGCACTCATGTGACCACACCACCAAGTGACTGAATTTTAGGTGGTTACACAGATTCATTACTACATACAACATAAAGTATTAATAATTGGCTTGGTGCCCGTGGCTCAAGTGGCTAAGGCATCAGCCACATACACCTAAGGTGGCGGGTTTGATTCTAGCCCAGGCCCGCCAAATAACAATGACAGCTGCAACCAAAAAATAGCCAGGGGTTGTGGCAGGTGCCTGTGGTCCCAGCTACTTGGGAGGCTGAGGCAGGAGACTTGCTTAAGCCCAGGAGTTGGAGGTTGCTGTGAGCTGTGATGGCATGGCACTCTTACCCAGGAGGATAGCTTGAGGCTGTGTCCCCCCACCCCAAAAAAAAGTATTAATTAAAGAATTAAAGTACAGAATGAATTTTCTCAAGTAAACAAAAGTTGAATGCATAAACAAAGGTGAATGAAGGTTAGCTTCAACTGCTCTTTAAAAGCTGATTAGAGTTAATTAGGTAAACTGCAATTTTGGAAATTCTAACAGCTCTTGTTGAACCAGATGTTTGGATGCGTAGTATATGACTGTATAAGTAGAGCGGAAGAAAAGAAGAAATGAAGGAAAAATAATTTCAGGGAATATCATTATGATATTTTAATAATATATTTGATATTTGATAATTTAAAAAATAAAAATCACTTACCCATTTTGAAAAGAACAGCTTTGTGTTTCTGAATCATCACTATCACTAATGATAATAGTTTCTCCATCTACACTGCTAACATGCCCATTAGCAAAACCATTTTGATGTGATGGAGGGAGGACTTCCAAAATCCTACATTGTAACCTGAAATGAAATATTTAAAATGCAAATCATTTGATATTTTACACCAAACATTTCAGAACAACCTATTTTAAACAAGTGATGTTATTTTCTTTTGCAGAGACCATGGCAGACTGACATAAACAATTTAATCAAAAAGAAAAATCTGTAACATCTAATTTAAGCAAATAATTTAAAACAATGCAAAGCTATTTGTAAAGTTCAATTTATCAATGTTCTTAGAGCCTCAGCATCTGTAGCTCAGTGGTTAGGGTGCCAGGCCACACACACCAGGGCTGGCAGGTTTGAACCTGGCCCAGGCCTGCTAAACAACAACTACAAAAAGATGGCCAAGTGTGGTGGAGGACACCTGTAATCCCAGCTGGGAGGCTGAGGCAAGAGAATCGCTTAAGCCCAAGAGTTTGAGGTTGCTATGAGCTGTGACACCATAGTACTCTACTGAGGGTGACATAGTGAAACCCTAGCTCAAAAAAAAAAAAAAAAGATTCTTAGAAATTATATTCTTTATTATTTCCTTCCTACTTCTAGCTCTGGATTCAGTTTGTTCTTTTTCTAGTAAAGTTGTAAAGTTAGGTTGTTGATTTGAGGTCTTCCCTGTTTTTTAATGTAAGCCATGTATAGATACAAATGCCTCCCTTAGCACTGCTTTAGCTGCATCCCATAAATGTTGATATGCTGTTTTTGTTTTCATTCATCTCTAAGTATTTTCTAATTTCCCTTGCAATTACTTCTATTAGGGTGATTCTGAAGGATACTGCTATGTGAGTCAGTGGACTGACTGGGGAAAGAGCTACCCTAAATGTGAGCAGGCACCATCCGATCAGTTCAGAACAAAAAGAGAAAACACAAATTTACTCTTTTCTGGAGTTGCGATACATTTCCTCTACCTTAAAAACATCAGAACTCTAGGTTGTCTAGCTTTTGACCTCTGGGACTTGCACCAGCAGCTACCCAGGTTCTCAGACCTTCGTACTGAGAGTTATGTGATTCTCAACTGATGTGAGGTAGCACACCGGTGCACCACAAAAATTCTAAAAGATCATAACTAAATTATTTTCAAAAGAAGTACAAAAAACAGTAACTACATTATTTTATTTTACTCTTTTTTTTTTTGATCAACATAATTTAAGGGTGCCATGGAAGTTTAACTATAGTTCAAGTGTGCTGTGAGATAAAAAAGATTGAAAAACACAGTTCTAGGGCCTTTGGACTTGGACTGAGCCATACTACCAGCCTCCCAGTTCTCCAGCTTGCAGACAGCCCATTGTGAGACTCAGCCTACATAATCACATGAGCCATTTCCTCTAAAAAATCTTTTTGTATCCCCCCCATATATATATCCTATTGGTTCCATCTCTCTGAAAACTCTACTACAGATGTCTATCTTTAAAATCCAGTGAAATGCTCTCATATTCATGCCTGCACCCCCTCAAAAAATTCAATGATAAGAAATTCATGACCTAACAGATATATGGTTTATAAATCCTGGAGAATATCTCATGTGCATTTAAGAATAATGTGTATTGATATTGGGATGAGTGTTCTGTATATGACTGTTAGATCTAGTTGGTTTATTGTATTGTTCAAGCCCTGTATTTCCTTGCTTATCTTCCATCTGGCTGTTCTATCCACTACTGACAGTGGGTACTGAAGTCTCCAACTATTATTGTGAAAATGCCTCCTTCTTCTCTTAGCAATTATATTTTTAACTAAAGTAACTGATTAGAAAATTAACTACAGATGGTCCCCAGGTTACGGATGACATACATTCCTGTGAACATCTTTAGGTTGGATTTGTATGTAACTCAGATCTCTGATGAACAGCACATGTACGGTAATAATATTAGTATAATGGCTCATATGTGGTAATAATAATACAGTGTAATACTATAATAATAATGCCCCTGTACTGTAATAAGTTACAGAAACTATTGTGCTCTTTCCTTTAATCCAAACACACTCATACAAAAAGCTTAAACAAGAGAGAGGAGAAATTTCAAAAGAGAATATTAAAGGTTAACACTGACCTAATATTGTATCAATGCTAGACCAATATGAATGTTACATTTATATCTTCTAAACAAATCAATAATAATCTTTCCATTTCAATAATTTGTCTACTACACTGCTTAGTAATAATTGACACTTTCTTTTTTTTTTGAGACAGAGCCTCAAGCTATCCCCCTGGGTAGAGTGCTGTGGCATCGCAGCTCACAGCAACCTCCAACTCCTGGGCTCAAGCGAGTCTCCTGCCTCAGCCTCCCAAGTAGCTGGGACCACAGGCACCCACCACAGTGCCTGGCTATTTTTTGCTTGCAGCCGTCATTGTTGTTTGGCGGCCCTGGGCTGGATTTAAACCTGCCATCTTAGATGTATGTGGCTGGGGCCTTAGCCACTTGAGCCACAGGCGCCGAGCCAATAATTGACACTTTCATTGGAGCACTGCCTTTTACATGTTCCAACTGAATAGTTGACCTAATAGTTGATGAACTGAAGCCTAATGCTTTCCCAATGAATGCTGCCATCTAGGCTTTCTCTTCCATTTCCATTGTAATTACTATTCTCTTTGCTACAGGCTCACCTGGACTCACAGTAGACTTTTTTACTTTAGAGGCATAGTTGTAAGGACAAACACAGACTCACAAAATTGAATAAAAAGTTAAGATGAAAATGATGGGAGCCTTGGGAGCCAGCATTACAGAATGCTGTAAGTCAGGCTGTCCTTAACTTGGGGACTACCTATATTGGCATAGTATCTTATTATACAGATTATGCCTACAGTGCTTCAAAGTGTCCAGAATTTTAAATTCTAAAATCCTCTAGTTCATAACCTTGTTATGGTAACATTTGTTGTGATTTCTGATTTTTGGAAAGCTTCCTATTCACTAGCTCTATCATCCCTATTCAGGCTTCCCTTACTCTACATACTCTATCTGGGTTTTATGAGTGGCAATTTTAGGCCCATTCAATCACAATTATAATAGTCTTTAATCCCATTTCTACTGTACCAATTTATAATGCATGGGGGAAACAGGCAACATGGAATGCAGTGACTGTTGATGGGCAAAGTTTTCTTTGTGGGGTGTGGAAAATGTTCTAAAATTAGATGGTGGTGATCACTGTACAACTGTAGAAATAAAGTTGTGCTAAAGAAAGAGTTGCAACACATAATAGGAAGTAAATTTAAAGAAAGAGAGACCATTAATGGAATTATAGCTCCAGGCCTCTATAACTCTTATGCAATCCTGGGGGAGGTTTCATTAACAATGAATATTCTATAGTTAGAAACCTCCTAATAGAGGTTTAGAAACCTATTCTATAGTTAATGAAACCTCCTATAAACCTATAGAATATTCATAGTTAATATTTATTAAATCAGATATTATTTCATTAACTATGAATATAGAGTAATAATATAGAATATTCATAGTTAATGAAATAATATCTACTCACAGGTAGAATTACTATTCTCTAACATTTTGGACTAGGCATGATGGCTCATGCCTGTAATCCTAGCAATTTGTGAGGCCAAATTGGGTGGACTGCTTGAAGCCAAGAGTTTGCGATCAGCTCGTGTAACATAGGGAGACTTTCTCTATAAACAAAAATTAAAATACTAGTGAGCACAGTGTCATTCACCTATAGTCCCAACTTCTAGGGAGGCAGAAGGATCACCTGAGCTTATGAGTTTGAGGCTACAGTAAGCTATGATCAGGTCACCCCACTCTAACCAAGCCACAAAGCAAGACACTATATCCTGAATAACTAACAAATAAATAAAGAAGAGACACTTTGCTTACTCTATCATTCATTTGGTCATTCCATACCATCAACAAGTTTTGATATATTATGGGTATTTGGTCTTATTCTCCTAGAAACTCGTCTTCTACCCTCTTCCAGATGGCTACTAGAACTGCTACCTTCTCACAGAACTGTAACCAGAATTAGTTGATACATGGTGAGCATCTGTTCTAAGACTTTAAACCTAGGAACCCGGAAGGTAAAAATCAGTTCCTCTCCTATCATAGAACCTGTAAGATATAAAATTCTGGTGTGGCCAGCAGCCATATTTCCTGCTACATGGAGGCCTATGTGCACAATGGGAAAAGATAAAGCCTACAAGAAAGAAGAGAGGAAAGATGGTAAGAGTATAAGAGGAAATCAGTTTTTTTATTCTTGTTTTTCCTCAGATTTAGCTGCACCATGTCCATCTCAGGCTTAGCTATTTTAATCTTTCCTTTAATTCAGGACAGGTGTGGTGGCTCATACCTGTAATCCTAGTATTCTGGGAGACCAAGGCAGAGGGATTGCTTGAGCTCAGGCATTCAAGACCAACCTGAGCAAGAGCTAAGATCCTGTGCATAAATAGCTAGTCATTGTGATAGGTGCCTGTAGTTCTACCTACTTGGGAGGCTGAGGCAAGAGGATCCCTTGAGCCTAAGAGTTTGAGGTTGCTGTGAGTTGAGGCCACAGCACTCTACCAAGGATGACAAAGTGAGACTCTGTTTCAAAAAAAAAAAAAAAACTTTCCTTCAATTCAATAAACTGATAAATTCCCCCTTTTGGCCAGTTTTCTCAAGATAAATTTTTATTACTTACAGTCAAAATAAATCACAAAATTCCAGAAAAGCACTGGGTTCTTTTTTTCTGTTTGTTTTGTTTTGTCTTTGAGACAGAGTCTCACTTTGTTGCCCTCGGTAGAGGTCCGTGGCGTCACAGCTCACAGCAACTTCAAACTCTTGGGCTTAAGTGATTCTCTTGCCTCAGCTTCCCAAAAGGCTGGGACTACAGGTGCCCGACTATTTTTTTGTTGCAGTTGTCATTGTTGTTTAGCAGGCCTAGGCTGGGTTCAAACCCACCTGCTTCGGTGTATGTGGCTAGTGCCCTAACCACTAAGCAACAGGCATTGAGCCAGAAAAGCAGTGTTAGCGTTAACTCATTTAAGAAAGCTAGCATATTTTTACAAATTTTTATTAGTGTACATTTTAACATATGTTCACATTCTCCTTTAGAACATCTTTAGTATCCTCTACAATATCTAATATTGCTGTTAGACACACAAAAAATCAGGACCATGGATTTCTTCTAGGAACTTTGTACCATACCCAAATGGAAGAAAAAGCAACAGGTTCCACAGAATCCCAAGGTTTAAGAATCAACAAAATGTGGACTGTGTGGGCAAACCTCAAGTCCTCAAAGCATCTTTGTACCTTTGCCCATTTCCTCTCACTCTGAGATTATACAGGTTCAATTAAATTTAAGCATCATCTTCTTAGTCCTTTCTTTTTTTCTTTTCTTTTCAAGACAGAGTCTCACTTTGTTGCCTTGATAGAGTGCTGTGATGTCACAGCTTACAGCAACCTCCAGCTCTTGGGTTTAGGTGATTCTCTTGCCTCAGCATCCCAAATATCTGGGACGACAGGTGTCTGCCACAATGCCTAGCTATTTTTTTGTTGCAGTTTGGCCGGGGCCAAGTTCAAACACACCACCCTTGTATATGGGGCTGGTGCCCTACTCACAGAGCCACAGGCGCGGCCTTTCTTAGTCCTTTTCAATCTG
>CAUYQV010045601.1:0-19947 GCA_963574575.1 Galagoides demidoff
CAGGAATGGATTAACAAGCTGTGGTGTAAGTGTACCATGAAATACTATTCAGCCATTAAAAAATATGGAGACCTTATATTGTTTGTATTAACCTGGATGGAGGTGGAACACATTCTTCTTAGTAAAGCCTCACAAGAATGGGGAAGCAAGAATCCAATGTGTTCAATTTTAATATAAAGGCAATGATGATCTAATACAAGGGAAGGAGGTAGGGACTGAGAGATCAGGGGGAGGGGAGGAGGGAGGAGGATGCGGGCTATGGTGTGTGACACACCTTTTGGGGATGGGACACAATTACAAGAGGGACTTTACCTAACAGATGCAATCAGTGTAACCTAATTCTTTGTACCCTCAATGAATCCCAAACAATAAAAAAACAAACAAACAAAACCCCCCAAAACCAAACAAACAAACAAAAAAAAACTCTGTACTTGAATGTTTATACACACACATGCATTTTTTTCACCAATCTCTTTAACTCAAATGGAAACCACACAGGGGCAGAGATGTTTGTGTTTTGCTTTCTGATGTATCTCTAGAGTCTAGAACAGTGCTGGCACTTGGCAGGTGCCAATAAATATTAAAGAGATGAACCCATGAATGGTATCCAAGGTCTTCCTGGGATGGCTCTTGCTTTGTACCCAGGGGAGAGACTTACCAACATGCATGCTCTTGCCCCACCACATCCTCATTCCCCAATTCTTCATGTTCTGAATACATAACTCCTGTAGTTTCTGAAACACACTCTAGTCACTCATATTTTAACCCATTCTTAGTCAGATTAGTTCCTCTGCCTGGAATTTTAGTACTTTTTCTCTAGTTCCTCTATTCCTTACCCTGGTAAAATCTCACTGATTTTAAAATCAAGAGCTGAAATGCCACCATCTGTGGAAATCTTTCCGGGCTGTCCCTAGCCACGTTAGATTCTGTTTCCTCTCCCCTCTCTGAACTTTATAAAGGCCTGAGTTAGGTCTGTGACAATCTTGCTGGGATTGGGACTGTTGCCTTTAGAAGCTCTAGATGTGAGTGCCTTGAAGAAAGGGCTCCTGTTTTTTACCTCTGTTGCCCCAGCACCAAACACCATAATGTTCACCCGGCTCAGCCCCATGCCAGCAATGGACTGGTTGAAAGACAGGTTTGCTTGATGCTCCTTGATCCCTTCCTGGGGATCTTTGGCAGGAGTGGTAGCTCACACCGTGATGCTTTGTGCCTCCAAGGCACAGGACAAAAATTGCTCCTCTTCTAGATTTCTGAATCTCCAGAGGGAAGACTGAAGACCACAGAGAACACCCAGGGCTGGGAAGCTATGGTTCTGCTACTCAAGGTCCCGCATATTCTCATCTTCACAAGGAGTGAACATGGGAACCAATGTAAGCCACTCAGATGCTCTGTCCCTGGAATTTGGAGCTTGAGTAGAAATATACTTACTGTGCACCAGGCACTTTTCTAAGCACTTTTTAAACATGTATTAGCCCATTTCATTCTTCGATTAAAGGTAAGAGATACAATGCCTATTTCCAAAGCATGAACCTCTGAGGCACAGAGATGCAGGGTGTAAAGCAGGCTAGGTGGCCCTGGAGCTCTGGCCCTAACCGTCACCCTCTACTACCCTAAGATGCCTTAGTCCTGCTTCACATCCTCAAAGACCTATGATCAGCTTTTCTTTCCATTCAGGGAATTTCCTCATACCCTACCAACCACCATTAGTCCATACCCCACCTACATTTTGGTAAATTTATCCAGAACTGATTTTTATTGCTCACAATAGAATTCTAAGTAATATTCCCATTAAATCAAAATCTCCAGGGCTGCAGCCAGGGTGTCTATAAGGTTTGCCAAGCTCCACAGGTGATTCTGAATTACACCCAGGACTGGAAATTATTACTCTGGGCAGCAGCTCCAAAACTCTGAATGAATGCATGCTTTCCTGAGAGCTCAGGACACCTTCCCAGAAACTCTACATGGATTTCAATCTTTTCTCACTGTAGACCTCCAAGAACATCCAAAAGTGGAGTCATGGTGGTACTCATCTCTCCAGATTTTCTTCCAAGCAGCTCACTTTAACTCATTCTTTGCTATATCTTCCCTGGTACTATATGATTCCTGGGTTCCATGTGTTGGCTCCCCAAACCCACCTGAGACACTTCTTGTTTGGACAACCCAATTAGGCACACGGTTCTGGCTCTGACCTGGCACTCTCTTGGCCAGAGTTTTGTATTCATCCTCTGGCATCCTGGATCCACAGGTCCAGGTGAAACGAGTGTTTCCCTCTATCAAGCTAAACCCCGTGGAGGCCATATCAGTTGGGCTGGCTGGCTGGCCTCCCACCAGGGCAGGGCAATCAAACATGATGGGTCAACCTAGCCAAATGCCTGATCCACAGACAGGAACTTTACTTTAAAATAAGAAATCCATTAAAGGAGAATCAAATTACAGGATTTAACCATCAACAGAAATGTTATTATAACATCTAACTTCATATCCCTCTTGCTTCAGATTATGCATCTTCCTTTTTTTTGGTCTCCCGTGCAGATGAGAATCTGAGAATATTCGCTCAAGAACAAGGTTTTCATTATTCAAAGTAGTCTCTATGCCACCAGATTGCCAATTCTTCCTCAACTAAATAATTCTTGTTCTTTTGACCTTTTCTAATAGATCCCATTTTCCAGTCCTTAATTCATCTTCATTATTCTCTTCCAAACTCTCTTTAAATTCTCCACATACCTCTTAAACTCAAAGAGCTTGAAGTACCCAATAGAATCGAATCAGATCAAGGGAGAACTAATGTTGCTGTTAAATTTCTAGGGGGAAAGATTGGGTGAGTAGACTTACTTAATTCCTCACTCTTGTTAGTAAATTCCTTCCGTCAAAGCTTAATGGTATTTGGGTTAAGTGATGCTATATGTACTTTGGAAAAGGCAAAATGTCTATCATTCTAATCTTTCTCCCAGAAGTTACTTTTTTCTTTCTCTCTTAGAAGTGTAAGAGTATTAAACATTCAAAGTGATGGGTGAAATTAATCTGCCTAAACAGAAAAGAAGAATAAAAATGACAGACCTCAGAGATGGTAGAAATTAAAGACTTGTTACCCTTTTTTTGCATTAGAGACCAATGCAGCCTTTTAAGGGATGTTTCCCCCATAATCATTTCCCCACAATAACATTTTAATATTAAGGATAGACTGTATGTCTATTTGTGTTTTTATGTATATTTGTGGCTTATAAATAAAAAGAGTAAGTTTTGGTGTGTGTGACCCCCCAAAGAACCAGTTTTCTCCCCCTTGGGTGTGATACTGCATCCATTAAGACACCATCCAGGGAGATCTTAGTGATCTGCAAAATGTTTTTCTATATATTCTTCCACCAGTAAGATGGCTATCTGTTCTTGCCTCCTCCTTTCTGATAGACAGGAAAGCTGCAGCTCAGTTCAGTGTGGTTAACTAATTTGCTCACAGCCCTCTAGGGAGTAGCAGCAGATTCAGGGTTAAAACCAAGTCCCTGATCTCAAGTCCAGTACTTATTTCCCTATATTGTAAAGGTGTGTATAAATAAGTTATATATGCAAAATCCAGAGCCTGTTACTTCCCTATATTGTAAAGATGTGTAAAAATAAGTTATGTATGTAAAATCCAGAAGCCTGTTCTCTATTATTTCTTAAAAATTACTGAATTTGACATTTCTGAAACAGGCATTACCCCTCCCCCAATAATTCCCAGCAAGGTAAGAAATCAGAGAGTGAAAGTGTTTTATTAATGCGTGCCCTTGCTATCAACTATTCTTTCTCTGAAAAACTCTGTATTCCATGTGAACAAACATTCCTGAGCATGGCTTACAGTGCTTCCAACAGCTCTGATGTTGGGACGCCCTCCTGCCTGTCAGGGCTGTGCACCCCAGAGAATGTCTTTGTTCCCTGGATACAGCACATCCTGCCATTGTTTCTTTTGCTGTCTTCATTTTCTTTCTTGACATTTTATAATGAAAATGTTTATACATACATAATGGTTGAAAGGCTTTCACAGCAAAACCCCACATACATATCACCTAGATTCTATAACATTTTTATTGTGCTTGCTTTATGGCATATGCATTTTTCACTCCTCCATCCATCCATCAATCCAACTTTGTAAAAAAAAATTATATCTTGGAGTCAGTTGCAGACGCAGCACTCTTCTCCTGGATGCTACAGCATGCAAATTATTAATCAAAATTGCATAACATATAAACTTTTAATCAGAGGGCAACACCAGCCTTGATCTTGAAATCGAAGAAAGTAGGTTTACGTCACATATTCAGATGTTCTTACCAAAGTAAAAAGATTCCACAAATGCCTTCACTTTCCTGGGTATGGAGCCCTGCACCATCTTTTCTTGATGGAAAGAAAGCTGACATGAGACAGCAGGTCAAAGAACATCTGCTTCTAGTAACCGCCTTGGTCTCTTCCATCAATTTACTTGTGTTAATACAAAGGCCAAATCATCTCTCACACTGGCTTAAGACCAAATTCACTCTAAATTCCAGGGCAGAAATTCCCTTTATTTGCTAACACTTATATATCACTTGGGAGACTGTAGAAATCAAAGACCAATGATTCTGATAAATAAATGCCAGGCATTGTTCTGAGTGCTTTGCGTCTATCAACATACTGGTCAGAGTTTTAGTGCAAGACCAGGGGTTGGCAAACTTTTCCTGGCAAGGACATTTTAGGCTTTGAGGAGCATCTAGTCTCTGTCTCTGGTACTCACTTCTATCATGGTATCATGAAAGTAGCCATAGATAATACAGAACAGAATAAGCATCACTATGTTGTAATAAAACTTTACTTACAAAAACACTTGGCAGACTGTAGTTTACTCACGCCTATGGCCAGACTAAAAAATGTGATAGCCCCATCTCAGAAATCAATTTCAGGACATCTTACAATTAACTGAAAACACAGAGGATGCCAATGCCTCAAAAGCCTTTCTATCCAATGACAAGTCAAATCATCTCTTTGTGTTCATGCCCTTTCATCTTTCGCTGCACTGGGAGGAGACAATCACTAATTTTTAAGCTATGGCATACTGATGCCAACTTAAAAAATCACAATGAACTGAGGCAGAAAATGGTTGGATTGTATTTTTAAATGGCTGAGACTACTGAAACACTCAGGAGTCTGACTTGCATCCTTGAGTTGAAAGGTGTTGATGAAACATCACTGAGCGTGGTCTTTGAGAAGCCGTGGAACCCTGAGGACCACAACAGAGCAAATGGACAGCCACAGGAGTGTAACTCCAGAGTTGTAGGAATACCCAGTGAAATACAAGAGCAATTCATCAAACAATCGATGTGTAATTACCTAAAAGGACATAAGGTGCTGGATGGTAACCAATATGCCTTTGTTGGGCTGTGCCCAGGCTATTTAATTTCTTTCCACAGTAGATAGGGAGATGACACTGGCCATGTAGATAAGGAGGAATGAAAAGATATCACAGAAGCAAAGCTGGCTATTCTGTCCAATAAGACAGGCAGACATAGTATACTTAGAGCTAATGTTAAGTGAGATCGTGATTTATTAAAGGATGCAGCCAAAGGAGATTGATTACCAGTGGCTCAGTCAGTGCCAGCCTAAAGATGACAGTGGTAAACTGAGGCAAGGAGGAGGGGCTGGGAGAGTGCCAGCTCTGGTCTGGCTTTAATTAGCAAATTAGTTACTTAAAGTCCTGAAATGAATAATGCTCACTAAGCACACAGATGATCAACTGAGGGAAGGGCCTAGCACCCAATTCAAAGTATTCCTGACATAATGATAATGGATTTCGTCCTTTCATTAATGCAAAGGTCCATTCAAAGGAGGAGGAATGCTAGCAAGGATCTGTGCATGGTGACAGGTAAGAAAAATATCCAAGACATCCCAGAAGAGCTGGAGTTCATTAGTGTATACTGAATATGAATGGACATTGAGTATGAGTCACTTTTTTTTAAAGGCAAACATGAAACAAAGTTTATGGAGGACGAGAAAGGTAGATTTACAGAGTAAAAGATAGGCTTATAAAGTGAGATAGTTCCCCATAGACAGTGAATGGGCCTCCATTGCCATGGCAAGTAGGCAAAGAGGTCTAGTATGAGTCACCTTATTAGAAGTGAATTTGAATGGTTTTGTTAATAGTAATACAAATATAACATCAGAAGTACAATACCAGCAAAGGAGGTAGGTCTTATAGGGAGATCAGGCTAAATCGAACACTGACCATACCTTACAAGGAGTCATATTTGTTCTCTGTAATGGAAGAGGGTGTGGGAAAGTGAGACATAGCAAAGATGAAAGATGAGAAATATTTTTAAAGGGCAGAAAGGAAATAACATCTAGGAGGAAGCACATTTAGAAAAAAATCAAGAAGGCTATGTGATGACTTGGTATCTACAAAGAAATCCATGAAAAGTCTAACAAAGTGCTGGGCAAACAGTAAGCCTTGCCAGGGGGCAAGGGCATCTTGATTCTTCTATCCTTAGGGAACAAGGAGAGAGCATGAAATAGGGAGCAGTGGTTAGGACAGTGGTCCTGACACTTGAAGGAGCACCAGGACCATGTGGAGCTTGTTAAAGCACAGATAGCTTCCCATGGAGGAGGTCTGGGGTGGGCCAGAGAATCTTCATTCTGACAAGTTCCCCGAGGACAATGCTTTGAGATTCACTGGATTAGAAACCCAGGCCTGATTCGGACTCTCTGAGCTGGAATTGGACCTGTGCCTCTCTTATGCTGCTTGTCGCACTTGCTCCCATGTAAAACAGCAGGAATGACAGTCCCCATGGGATTGCCATGAGGAATAACATACGGAAAACCCTCCACCCGGGTTGGGCACAATAAGCACTCCTTGGCCACCATGTTAGCTTTCATTGCTAATAAAAGACTGACAACAGATAAACAACTAGGAAATATCACTTAGAATAGGCACGTGAAAATTGGGACCCTCTGAAATTGCACTATCCATGTTTTTCTGCTGGAAAGGAGAGTCAAGGGCAGAAATCCCATTTCAAGTATCTCAGTAATGGGTTGGCCAGGCCACACTGTCATAGGGACATGGCTTATCTGGGGCAAAGTGTAACCTGCCTTCATCAGCATTATTTCCTAGTTACAGTTTAACCAGGTGAGCAAGATGTGAACCATGCCTTTAAACCTCATTAAAGCACTAGCACTGTGCACCTGGATAGCCCTGGCAACACTCAAAATCTTACTGGGCCTGACCTCTGAGTTACACAGCAGACTTATGGACTGCTCTCTGTAGTGACTGCTATGGGGGCGTGATATCTGCTTCCTATTTGGATGTGTAAGGCTGACCTTACAAGAGCCAGACGTTCTTCATAACCCTTGCATCTCAGGCTGGATCACCCCACTCCCACTCTCATCAATGAGTAATGCTAGGCTAGGGAAGGGTGAGAGAGCGTATGTTATAGTATGTGATTCTATCAGTTCCTTTTTTCTTATAACAATGAAATATACAACATACTCTTCCAACACTAGTAATTATATAAGGTAATACACATTTATTTTCCAGTTGAATTTTAAGAAATAAAAAACACCTGGAGAGATTAAAGAGCTAAACTTTGCCTATTATCAATGACAATTTAATCCCCTCTTCGTTTTCCTTATCCCACCACTTCTGCCTCAAGTTATGCTCTGGCATGTGTGCTGTTCCTCGGTGGCTCTCTCCAGCCAGCCCACCTGCTTCCAGTGACTCAGCCCCTCTGAGCTCTATAGCACCTTGGCCTCAAGAGCCCTTACCTACTGCTTATAATTCACCTTGGAAATGTCTACACATGTTCTGAGCACACACTTGCAAGGTCTATGTTATATTACAACAAGTTCAAAGAATCCAAAGAGAGTGGTTTCTTTTTTGGGAGTATGTATTTTGGTAGATCGGAGTACATAATAAGAAGAGATATTTTTATTTTTTAAAAAAAGCACAAGACATTTGGTTCTATCTTTAGGGGAAACAAAACCCTCGTATGTCAACTTTTTTTTTCTAACATTGGTTTTACTAGAAGGTTTTCCCCTCTATGCTACTAAAGCAAGTCTAAAACCAAAGCAAGTTCAAGTCGGAACAAAACTACATCAAGAAAAAAGGCTGACTGCATTAGTGAGTGAGATGAAAGCCTGAAGGAATAATGATGGGAAAAGTCCTTTATTCTTGGTTGTGTCAACATCAAGGGGGGCGGGGAGAGACAAATAGAGAAAAGTCCAGGATGAAAAGAACAGAAATATTTTTTGCTCTGGAAGAAAGGGTTGTCTGATTACTACACATGAAGCCAATTAAAAGGTAATGAGATCAATTTTTGCTTGTGGCTTGTAGAATCAATCTCATTACTTTAGAGACACACTTTGTCTGGATGTCTTGAATCAGTAGAGTTTTTACATTCCCCCAAATGCACTTTGTTTTAAAACATTTATTTCAGTGAATAGGAGAAGAAAAGGGGAGAGAAATGTGGAATAGTAGAAAATCCCTCTGAGTTCACTAAAAATCCATGATTCAAAATGGATCGGGTCAATTGAGAATGACACGGTCGATCCGTGTGGCTTGTTAAGGTCCAGACATGTCTAAGACAAGATAAATGCCCTAAACCTACAAGACTATGAAGTCTAGGTATGACTAATAAAATTTTAAAGAGCATGATGAAGAAATGGATGCTCTTGCTGGCTTAAAAGAGTAATTTTTACAAATAAAGCTAGAAAAGGATGAGACAGGTAGATACTTAGGAACACAACTAGAAACAAATGCATAAAAGGGGGAGGGATATTTCAAGCAGTGTTTAAAAACTGCATACAGGTCTTAGGTGATATTTCAGGGTGGTTTTTATTTGCATTTCTCTCCTGATTAGGGACAATGAGCATTTTTTCATATGTTTGTTAGCCATTCATCTGCCTTCTTTAAAGAAGATTCTAGTCATATCTCTTGCCCAGTGATATATGGGATTGTTGAATCTTTTTTTGTTGATTAATTTGAGTTCTCTGTAGGTCATAGTTATCAAGCTTTTGTCTGATTCATAATATGCAAATATCTTTTCCCATTTTGAAGGCTGTCTATTTGCTTTGGTTGTTTTTTCCTTAGCTATACAGAAGCTTTTCAGTTTAATTAAGTCCCATTTGTTTATTTTTGTTGCTGTTGTAATTCCCGTGGAAGTCGTCCCTGATATATCCCCTAACTCCAGTGAGAATGGCCCACATCACAAAGTCTCAAAGCTGCAGACCCTGGCATGGATGTAGAGAGAAGGAAACACTTTTACACTGCTGGTGGGACTGCAAACTAATACAACCTTTTTGGAAGGAAGTGTGAAGAATCCTCAAAGAACTCAAATTAGACCTCCCATTTGATCCTGCAATCCCATTACTAGGCATCTACTCAGAAGAAAAAAAAAATCCTTTTATCATAAGGACATTTGTACTAGACTGTTGATTGCAGCTCAACTTATAATCAGCAAAATGTGGAAACAACTTAAATGCCCACCAGCTGAGAATGGAGTAACAAGCCTTGGTATATGTATACCATGGAATATTATTCAGCCATTAAAAAGCTGGAGACTTAACATCTTTTGTATTAACCTGGGTGGAGGTGGAACACATTTTTCTTAGTAGAGCATCACAGGAATGGGGAAGCAAGAATCCAATGTACTCTATCCTAATATGATAGGATAGGTAGTAGATGAACAAAGTAGATAATACAAGGTGGGGGTAGGGAAATGAGGGAGTGGGGAGAGAAGAGGAGGAAGGGGGATGAAGGTCATGATGTATGCACACCTCTTGGGGGTGGGACACAATTATAAGACGTACTTTATCTAACAAATGCAATCAGTGTAACCTAATTCTTTTCTCCTGAGTGAATCCCAAGCAATAAAAACAAAAAATAATACAATTCAATGGAAGGCAAAATACAGTAGTGAAATACTACTACAATTTAGAACTGGCCACTGTCATCTGCACTTGGCCTGACCTTTGACAATCAAGAAAAAAACTGATTCTAATTACGAGTGCTAGAAACCTCTACAATCCATTTTTGCATTTAAAAAAAATAGTTCTCCAAAAGAGATTATTCTATGGCAAGGGAGAAGGATAGGAAACGACATAAAATGGAGAACAATTTGAAATAATAGTATGCAATTTTATTTCTCGTTTTTGAAATTGCTTTTTATAATCTCCTATTCACTGTAGCAATTTCAAAAGAGACAAATGACACCAAATCATTGACAGTTACAAAAGAATTTCTGCTTATTCGGTGCATCCTTTAGGTAATTCTAGTGGAACTTGACTTTAAATGAGTCATGTGAGCAAATCTTGTCATTTTGGCATTTTGGAAAGACCAGAAAGAAACTTAAGACTATTCCAGGAAAAAATATTAGCTGTGTTTAAGTAAGTACCTTAACAATTGCCAAAATTCCAACTCACCACCCTAATGACAGCATCGGGTAAATCTGATACTCCATTAGTAATAGTTTGAGAATTCTAAATTCCTTACGTTAGCGATCTCTATCCTTTTTTCATCACTTTGCTATATATTTACTAACTGCCCACTGGTGCTTGGCATGCTTAATGCTGGGGCCATACCCATGATTAAGATGGATGAAATCTCTGCAGCTTGTATTCTTGGGGAGAGAAATCTATAAGCAGCAATTAAATATGTTAATAAAGTGTATTAGAGATTGCAGGGTGCGATGACAGAGATTGAGGACTTGGGAGGTACTAATTTTCACGGGGTTCAGGGATGGTTTGTAATTCTATGACATTTAATTAGAAAACTAAACATGCAGAGAACCTGAGTCTGAGAATTCTAGGCCAAGAGCAAGTGCAAAGGCCCTGCAGTAGTGACACTGCAATTTGTTTGATGAATAGTAATAGGGGCTAGTGGGACCCAAAGGGAGGGCACTCTGAGCAGGAAGGTAAGATAATGACAAATGAAGGAGGTGCACCCATGGCTCACAGGCATAGCAGGAAGTTTGCTTTATTCTAAGAGTAATGGGAAGGGTCTGATTTATATTTAACAATGATGATTTGGGATACTGTCTGCTGAATGGACTGTGTGTGTGTGTGTTGTGTATTGTGTATAAATACGGGCTGCAGGGAAGGTGCCAAAAGAGGATGCAGGGCTTTCAGGAAAGAGGGTCCTGATCTGCTATAAAATCCAAGCAAGAAATGCCAACAGCCCAAACCACACGATGGTCATAGTGGGGAAAATGCAACATATACTTGGAGATAGAATGAATGCTTGCTAAGAGTAGAAGATAAAGGGGCAAGGGTGGGAAAACCAAGTCCAGGTTTCTGAAGTTGGATGGGGTCCTAACTTACTAATGGAGTGGGGTCTAGTTCAGTATTGAACATTATTAGGCTGGTGCTGGCTTGTGGGACACCTACCTGAAGAGGTCAAGCGGACAGACAGATGGAGGTGCTTGAACCCCAGGGGAGAGGCCTCAGCTAGAGAAACAAATTTGAGAGTAATAATATCCTACACAGTTGCTGGCAGACCACCCAGGCACACACTTGGTAATTTATAAATGCTTATGAAGTGACTGATTGGTAATTGACGGAAAGAGTAAGTGAGAATTCTGTATACTGGAAGATGTTTTGAACCTCTTGGCAAGGAGTATTCAGGAAATGCCAGCAGAGTGCCAGGTGCCATGGCTGCTTAATAAATATTAATTTGCAGTGATGAATCCCAGGAACGCAATGAGCTGTTCTTTCAGTAGCTGACCCTGCTCAGCTTAACTGGTGCTGGAGCAGTGGTTCAACTGCTTGTGCCTTCTGTTCCTCATCCTCAGTATCTTTTCCCCTGGTGGTTTAATTTCTGACCTGGGCATCTTGCTTTATCCATAATCACTGCCTTTTTGCCCTTACAGTGGAAGAATACTGCTATTGTCTGACTCTGTCTCTAACTGTTGTCTCAGAGCCTGCTCTTTACAGGTTTCAGAATCTGCCATGAATCATGAACATTAATTGCGTACCTGTTACGTGTCAGGCACCACACTAGACCTTTGACTCATATGTGCCAAATATAACAACCGTGCAAGATAGATGTTCACCCTTGGATTAGGCCATGTGCCCTACTCTAAGGAGGGTAGGTAGAAAGTGGCAGAGCAAGAAGTCACAGCAAGTTCAAGCTGAATCTGCAGCTGAGCTCCTGCCTTCCCGATTTCTAACCTTATTGGATTTTGTCTGCTGAGTCAGTCTGTACCCTTGACTCCCCTAGCTCCCCAGCAAAGTCATTTAGGTGGTTGGTATCTGTTGATAGCCTTCATGGATCAAGTCAGGATGGCCTGTGTCTGCACCTGGAGTGGCACTGTTCCCCGTCTCTGTAATTGCACACATCACTTGGCGCTCTAATGTGGGTATTTATCATGTTGAACTGGGGGATCCCAAGCAGAGAGAGGCCCAAACCCAGGAAGGTATTAATTGTCAGAGAAACAAGAGAGATTAAGTATACTGGAGCCACCCATCCAGGGACCAGAGGAGAGGTGGGCGGGAGGAGATGGGTTGAAGACCAAGAGGGAAGAGAGTGGAGCTGTGTATAGAAGAAAGAAATGGGTGTTTAATAATAATAGTTAGCTAAAGGGTAAGATGAAACAGAAAAATGTATACAGAAAAAAAATTCTAACTCATTGTTCAAAAGTAATAGCCCTTTATGCAAATGTGTTAATAAAGCTTCAGTCTCTCTGGGCACACACTCACATAGACAGGCTTTCTGTCTTCATTAGGCCTGTCCCCCAAGCATGCAAGCGTGTTACAAGGCAAAGAGATATTTAACTAAATGCCATATGTAGTAGGAGCTGTGGTTTCACCAGCGTCTGAGAGAAGGTAGAACCTTCACTCCCAGGAAGCAGGTCCTGGGAGGCTGAACAATTCGGGCTTAAATTATTTGCAGTTAACATCATAGTGGAGAACAAAGTGAACTGGAGCTACCCCTGCGGGCTCCTCCCTGAGCAGCACCTTTCCATCAGGTAAACTCGACTAGTTATCACCCAGCACCTGCCTGGCTGGCTGGACCCCATGCTGCCTGTGGGGTAAATGGAGCTGAGAAATCTCCATGTCACATTAGGCTTCACGGCAGAAATGGGATATGGAATTCTGAGAGGCTACTTATGGGTCAAGCATCAGCCAGGCTTCACTTATTAGTGAATCAAATTAGTAAAAGTTGGAATGTGAAGAGCTTGGTTTACCAGACAGATAAGAGAAGAAAGGCAACAGATACACCACGTCCTTTAGAGTCTGCGTGGAACCCTGGGAAGAGTTTTCACGCGGATGGTCTGAATCCACCTATCCCTACTGCTAATATTCTACTCAACTTAAAGACAATTTGACATGGTTCCAAGGATTTTTAGAAACAAAGAGATAATTTCTCTCTCTCTCCCCACTCCTCACCCCTGTCTCACAGTCACACACATATACACACAGAGCTAAAATCTTAAACATGTATTTAATTACATCATAATTTTCTTCCCTTTTATTATGACAGTCAAAATGCTAACAGCCAAATTCTTTGCTTATTCCCAGAACCTAGATCAAAGCTGAAACAGAGCAGGTTCCCATATATATCTGCTGAGTAAATGAACACATACACGGTTATTCACCATGCCCTTGATCTCCAGCGAGTACCTGGCCTTGCCTCGTGCCTTAATACCCCTTAATTTTACTCTAATTTTACAAACATTCTTTTCATTGAGATATTTTAATGCCTCTACTTCTCTAAGAATGGTAATAATTTTTCTGATGGAGAAAATTTGAGGATTTTCTAAACAAAAAGTAGAAGGGAAAGAATTTTTAGCAACTTGTTTTTTAATTCTCCTGCAAACACATTTATATAGTACATCTCATTCAAACATTTATACTTATTTGATTTTTCTCTGACTCAAGTAGTATTGAATATTATTGAATTTGATTACTGAATATCAAATAATATATTATTGGACATATCATTTGGATATACCGGCCACAGAGTTAGTGATAGGATGAAGATCAGAGTACCAAATGGAGTTCTTTTTTAAGTATCAGGTATTTCCTCCCCTCCAGCCATATTCCTGGGATGAGAAAGTCTACTCTGTGCTGTAATCAGAATTATTTGAGGAAGTTCATTGCCCTTCAACAAAAGTACATTTTATGTGTAAAACTTTATTAAATCATACTAAGTTAGCTCTAAGTATGGGTATGTCTGTATCTAAGTCTTTGAACACGTCCAAAACCAGATCCAGAAAGTACTGACATTCAGAGATGAATCACAAGAACATTGAAATTGGAGCCTTTATCCTTTGATAATAAAGCATATATGGTGCTTTAAAAGCTATCTGCTACTCGATATTTAATCAAAGTAATAATAATAAAAATAAGCAAGGACCCGTGGGTCTTTGGTTGGAAGGATATTAATTTTGCTGTTAAAGGAAAACTAGAAAATAGAGCCTTAATACTGCCTTTCAAAATTTGCTGGCACCCCACGTGATCAGAGAACTGATTAGTGAAGGAGGGTTAGGGAATGTTCTGCAGGCCGGGAAACATTTTTATGAGCTGATATATTTTTTAAGTTATCTCCAAGAATAAAAACAGAGTCACTTTTCTTGTAAGGTTTTATTAGTTTAAAATGTCAAGAAAATATAACCAAGCATAAAGGTTTGCTAAATATGGATATTGAAAATACCCGGCCATTTACTCTTCTCTGTACTTTCTCTGCTGGAAATATTTCATAATAATAAATGCTAAAAGAATCAAAATGACATTAACAAAGAAGACAGCCAGAGTACGTGTTCTGGGGGGTTATAAATGATGTTTAATTTGCTTCTACAGTGGTCAAAACATGTGAGACATTTGATTCCTAGTTGGCATTTTTAAAATGATGTCTGATTTCAAAATATAGATTATGAAGACATTAAATTTTTTTTTATTAAATCATAGCTGTGTACATTAATGCAATCGTGGGGTACAATGTGCTGGTTTTCTGTACAATTCGAAATGTTTTCATCAAACTAGTTAACATAGCCTTCACGGCATTTTCTTAGTTATTGTGTAAAGACATTAAATTTGTTGACACTCTAACAAACGTTAAAAGAAATCAACTCCCAGGAAACCTGAAATCCCTCCAATATCAACATAGTGCTGACAATTCATCATATTTAACAAGGTGTATTGGAAATAGCTGAGTACTGACCTCCCGAGGACAAATGATCCTCTTGGGACGAGGTGCCTCTTGCTGTAACTGATATACTGCCGAAGAAGAAAAAAATAATTAGAATTAAAGTACAGCAATGCATACCAACATGCCTTCAAATATTTCCACATAAGTAAATCCCAAGAACTGCAAGTATAAAAAACAAGATACAGGCACATTTTTGACACTGGATAAAGTCAGGTCATTTATATGGAAATTAGTCACCATGACGATAAACTGGCAAAATTGATATTTTTTTGTTCTTATAAGGCCAATTTAGTTTCGTAATTGTTATTGGCATTGTTCATTTCATGACTTTCTTAGAAGACTAGATATGGCTAAAATTCTTTTGACAATTTTAAAGATGAAATTCTGCTTGTGAATACCTAAGTAGTAAGATCATATAATAGGATTCCTGAATTTAAATGCTGATGTCTCTTAACATCCCAGGGAAAGAACTGGCATCAGAGGAGGAGCATCATTTTCTGAAATGTTAGTTACATACAAAGACACCACTGATTCTGTGAGCAAATGAAACACCAAGCCATTTCTTTCTCTCCCCTCTACCCACCATGTTTGCCTTGCCTATCATTGTAAATTCTCATCCATTCAAAGACTTCCCACCCATTATCATTCCTCTCTCCTGGGGCCTTTCACATCTTAAATAAAAATAATAACTCTCTTCTAAACTGCTTTAAAGACAGATTTTCAGGCTTGGGCTTGGAGGAAAGCAGGTCATTGTGTATAATATAATTTGTCAGACTATGATTTGTGATTTTTCAGGCCATAATGAGTAATTTTTCTGCTCCTCAGCTAGAATGGTTATTTTTCTTTGAAGGAAAATCTACCCTGTGCAGGTACCTTTGAGTTCTACTTCTGTGAAAATAAGAGGCTGAAAACAAACCAAGCCGATAGAACCTTCAGAATCCTAAAGAGGGAAAAATTAATTTTAGATGGAATAAATCTACAAAAAGTTAAAAAGCAGGTCAACATAAAGTATTGCTAGAAAATGTAATGAGATAAGCAAAATTTTCTGATTTATTTTTAGGCCTAAAAATAAAAGAGAAATTTTAATTGAAGGGTAGACAGTCAGATGGAAAGAGAAAGTGATGGAATATATTTTGTAATGAAGGCTCCCCAATGCCTTTGGCACAACATGGTTATTTCCTTACCTAATTAAGTGCAGACTCGCCAGTGTCAGCACACAGAAGAAACTACCCAACCCTCCTATCGATGTTGAAATGTGCCACACTTCTAAGAGAAAGTTGCCTACACTAATGATGAGGCATGTGTCACTTAAGGACGACTGTACCCGTATATGAAAGAAAATCGGAGTTCAGCATAGCCCTTTCTGAGCTCAGAAAGACACCAAAAGTGACAGATAGATAAAATGAAAACCTTAAGAAGCTTGCCTCTCTCTGGAGAAAGAGTGTGCAGATCCTAATGCGTCAGTACATGGCAGTGTGGCTGGTGGAGGAGAGATGAGCTGCCTTGCCCATGAGACCATCAGCCAGTTGGCACCTGTTACTCAGCTTGAGCGACCTATTTCCACCGGCCTCTACACTTCCCCAGTTTTTCCTCCTATCCTGGCTGCTCCTTCTCATGGCTGTTGCCGACTCCTCCTTCACTGAAACCCTATTCAGGCTCCATTCTCTGTCTTCTCCATAAAGAATCTCCTCTACATACCTTACACACAAAAGGCTCTGGCATCTCTGCTCAGAACCCAAATTTCCATTTCTCCTGCGTTCCTCAAAAGGACCTCAAGTTCAACCTGTTGAACTCAGGACGCTTTCCTCCAAATCTGAGCCTCTTCCAGGAATCCTGATGTCAGCAAAGGAGCCATTATCCATCCTATTTCTCCAGCTGGCATCTTAGAAGTTGTTCATCACACCTCACATGGCCAGTTTATCAACAGACCTGTTAACTCTGCTTAAGTCTCTTAAGCCATTCCTCTCCATCACTATCACCAATCTCTACTTCAAGCTCTAGACCAGCAGTTCTCAACCTGTGGTTGCGACCCGTTTGGGCGTCAAACAACCCTTTCACAGAGGTCGCCTAAGACCATCCTGTATATCAAATATTTACATTACAATTCATAACAGTAGCAAAATTACAGTTCTAAAGTAGTATTGAAAATAAATTTATGGTTGGGGGTCATCACAACATAAGGAACTGTATTTAAGGGTTGTGGCATTAGGAAGGTTGAGAACCACTGCTCTAGACTCTTACCACCCTCCAGCCTATTCTATACCTGGGTGGCCAGAGTGATTATTTTAAAATGTCAATCAGATCATGTCACTCCCCTGCTTAAAAGCCTTCCATTAGCTCCCATTGCTCTCAGCTGAAGATCAAAATCTCTAACCTTGTGATACTTCCCTAAATGACCTTGCCTCCGTCTACTTTTACAACCTTACCATGCATCATGCTCTCTTTCCCTAAATGCACAGTGTTCCCTTCAACCTCAGGGCTTCTGGACAAACTATTCTGTGTCAGCTGCTCAGCTAAAATGGTTATTTTTCTTTGAAGGAAAAACTACGATATCTTCCTCTCACCTCCCCACCTCTTATTATCCATCCTCATTATCATGACCCCAGGTCAAACATCAACTTAGTGGAAGAGTCTTTCTTGGTCTCTCACACCAGACCCAAAGACACTGCCCTAATCTCTGCTCTTATAATTCCCTGCACTTTCCTTTATATAACATATCACAATTATAATTCTGTATTTTTGGGCACAGGTGCTAGAAACTATCATGTCTCTCCCCTATCTTGTAAGTCCGAGCTTCAGGGAAGAGATTGTGTTTGGTTTTGCTTAGTCTTATATCCACAGTATTTGTTGAAGTGCTGTGGATACAAACACAAATAAAATCACATCCTCTATTTCAAGAATCCTATCAGCTATAGAGGGATATTCAGAGATTAAAAATATGTTTGTGAAATAGAGCAGTGAACAGAAGCGGGTTACCAATATCCCACAGAAAGGAAGAATTAAATGTACGAAGGTCCATCTTCCAATGGATACCGTGTTCCCACAATAAAGAGTGAGAATCTCTCTACACACTGACAAGGGATGATATTCAGGATATTCTGAGAAGTAAAAAGAGCACAGTGAAGAAACACAGGAACCCGTATATACCCAGAGTACAATGCATATAGCAAGGTAGCTAAAGTGCACGTGTACCCCATGAATATATACAAATAAAAAACAAATTAAAACATGTTTAATCTTTAAAAAGAAAGGGAGTAAAATTTATTTTTACTTATATCTATATAAAGAAAATCTGGAAGGAACAAGGAGGCATTAAGAGCAACTACTTTCAGGGGTTGAAAAGAAAGAACAAGGCCAGGAGTAGGGAAAAGATTCCTCAATGCACACCTTATTATGTTGTTTTGACTTTTGAATCATATGTATATATTGTTTAATCAACAGGGTTGTAGGAGATAGACTTCAAGAAGGCTTCTTGTAAAAGAGGAAGCACGGGGAAGGGCTGGCCGATCACAGATACAGAAACAGCTGTGGACAGTCCCCTGGCTTCCCCAGTACAGCTGTGCCCTCCTTAATCACCAAGGAGGCTGCCTGGAGTTTTTTATTCCCTTCCTTTATTCCTTTCATATCAGACCAAAGCTATTAAACTGCTTTTTAGCAGAATATTGCTGTTAATGAGTGTAATGGGAACAAAAGGGGCCATCTCCATGAATCACAGAGGATTAGATCTAAGAGGAATCGCAGAACTCACATATGGAGAATCCCGTCCGCTCTCTTCTTCCCATTGTTAATGCCTCTTGAGGCCAACGGTTATATGTGGGGGACATGGCTGGAATGGCTTTTGTTAATACCATTTTTAATGAAGGTGGCAAAGAAAGTATACCTGTTATAAAAGAGATCCGTTTTTTAGCTAAGTGCTCCTTTGTAATTTACAGCAAATGTGTGAGCATGTGCTGTACGCCAGACACCACAGTCAGCATCATGTGGAGGCTTTGAGGATGAGTGGAGAGGCAGGGAGAAGAGAAAGGAACCGGCTTGCTAAGCGCCTGCCATGTCAAGAAGACTATTTTATTGAATTGTCATAAGAATACAGAAAAAAAATAAGTGTGTCATCCTCATTTACTGATGAGAAAATAAGTGCAGAGAGGTTAAATATTTGCCCCCAGGACATCCAGTTAAGATGTATGGTTTTGATTTTAAAGCCTCGGTTTATTTTTCCTGTGCCTCAGGGCCTTTGCACTTACTACTCCTCCACCTCAACTGCTCTATCCCAAGATACCACGTGGCCCACTCTGGGCCTCCACTTGGGTCTCTGCTTCATTCTCACCTTATCAGGGAGGCCTTCCCTGACTGGCTCATGTGAAATTCCACCATCGCTCTGCTCCCTTATATCATTTTATGTTTCTTTACAGCACTCGTCACCATTAACACCATTAATAAATAAAAAGTGGTTGGGCTTGTGCCTGTAATCTCAGCTATTCAGGATGCTGAAGCAGGAGGATCCCTTAAGCCCAGGAGTTTGAAGCTTCAGTGAGGTCTGATCACGCTACTGCACTCTAGTCTCAAAACAACAACTACAAATTTATTCATTTTATGTACTATGCTCTTTTACTAAAACTTAAGCTTTTTGAGGGCAGGACTCTGTCCACTGAAGCATCCCCAGCACTTAGAATGATGCTTGGCACACAGTAGATGCTGAATGCATATCTGGTGATTGAATAGACTATATCTAATGGCCCAATCTGTGCCTCTGATATAGTGAGAGACAAGTGTATGGGAAAAAGAAAACAAGTTGGGCCAATTGATTTAAC
>CAUYQV010045602.1:0-17220 GCA_963574575.1 Galagoides demidoff
TGATGGCTGCAACCAAAAAAAATAGCCAGGTGTTGTGGCGGGCGCCTGTGGTCCCAGCTACTTGGGAGGCAGAGGCAGGAGACTTGCTTGAGCCCAGGAGTTGCAGGTTGCTGTGAGCTGTGATGCCACGGCACTCTACCCAGGGGGATAGCTTGAGGCTCTGTCTCAAAAAAAAAAAAAAAACAAAACATATGCCAGAGGTGGCTGGTTCACACCCAGCCCTGGCCAAAAACTGCAAAAAAAAAAAAAGAGTATTAAGGTAGCACTGAGTGTACTTAAAGGGACAAGCTGGTGACAGCTTAGGGGAATTTGCCTTTATGAAAACCCACACATGGAGTTATGTGAGGGAATCCTGTAGTTGGGCAGATGATTACATTAGCTGACCTTGCGTAGTGTGTTATAATCAACACATAGTATTCACACCCGATTGCATTTAATACCAAGGATGCTTGAGGAAATCGCAGAATTTGCCCAAAGTTACACAAGCTATACTCAGTGGAGCCAAGAGAGGCTCTCGCTTGGTGCTTTCTCTGGCTGCCATACTTGGCCATGTACCTCTCTTAGTGGTAGCTCTTGTTCTCAAGAAGCTATAGTTTTGTAGAGGGCATCATTTCTGTGTTCCTTTATTCTTGCTTTGGTTTATATTCAGGGAGTTGTTATCTGTACCCCAGGTTGTCAGTATTGGGTATATTATAATGGATTTGTTCCAACCTGCTCATTTCTTCCGTTGATCTAACTGGTACGCTGGGGTGACTTTCAGACTACTGGTTCCTGTCTACCGAGTGTGATGTCACGCATCAGAACACTGCTTAGCTTTGTGCTTGAACTCTTTTCACTTTCTTACCCTCCTGAGAAGCTTGTCCTTAGCTGTGTTATACTTCACTTTGTGGCTAGAATCAGCCTTTCTCCCTAGGCATGCAGGTGGGTTGTGAGGCCAGTGCAGAATGGGAAGGAGAAGGCATTGCAGCTTTGCCAGTAATGAAGAAGACATTAGATGTGGATCTGCACATGGTTTCCTGAGACTCTAGCAACTGGGTGGGACCTGGAGCAGAGAAAGGAAGTAATTACGCTACCCCAAGTGCCATAGTCTATAATATAGACTAGAGATCTTTTGCCAAAATCATGCAAGTGTTATTTTAACTGTTAAAGTGCTAGGTCTGTCTGCTAGTAATTCAGGATGAAGGTGGTATAAGTTTTATGAAAGAGACTCACTCTTTAAACAGCACAGGTGGTAACAGCAGCTGAAATGAAATTATTTTCATACGAGGGGTAGTGTTAATCATGATTTCAGATTTGGAGCACATTTTTATAGTGGTCTGTCAGCACCACACTTACTCATTGCCTGATGTCATCTGAGTCCAGCTCATTCATCATCCTTGAAATCCTTGGAGCAGAACTGCTCTGTGCTGCTTCAGTGGTTGAGGGGACTGACACTGGGAAAGAGCTCTGACCTGCTCTGTTTCTTGACCTGACCAATAGCTATTGACTTTGATCAAGACACTCATTGAGCTTTGCTTTCCTCATCTGTGAAATGAGATTGCACTTACTGTTCTTTGGAGTTTGTTTACTTCTATGTTAAGATTTCATGATTCTGTTTTAGGATTTCTTGGTAGAATGCCTTGTGTTAATGTGCTCAGTAAGTATCTTTTGAGTTTAATTGACTAGGTATGCAGATATAAACACTCATGCTCCTGGGATACATACCTGGGAAAGAGAAGCAGATGGGATTGTGAAGAGAGTGCCTATTCTTGGCTGTGTTACTCATTTATTTTAGACACTTTTTTGCAGAATAACTATTTTTATCGTTTACTTTTTTGGCCATCTAATTAAAGCCTCCTGACTAAAATATAAATAAATAAGTATTCCATCACTTAAAAAAATAAATGAGTAGGGTGGTGCCTGTGGCTCAAAAGGGTAGGACGCCGGTCCCACATGCCAGAGGTAGCAGGTTCAAACGCAGCCCTGGCCAAAAGCTGGAAAAAAAAAGTATATAAAATATATGTATTTTAGCTCCTAGGGTATAATTTTTGCCTGATCAGTAGATGCATAATTTTTTTTTTATTGAGACAGAGTCTCACTGTGTCACCCTCTGTAGAGTGCAGTGGCATCACAGCTCACAGCAACCTCCAACTCTTGGGATTAAGTGATTCCCTTGCCTCAGCCTCCCAAGTAGCTGGGACTACAGGCGCCCACCACAATGCCTGGCCATTTTTTGGTTGTAGTTGTCATTGTTGTTTGGCAGGCCCAGGCTGGATTCGAACCTGCCAGCTCTGGTGTATGCGCCTGGTGCTTTAGCCGCCTGAGCTACAGGTGCTGATCCCCTTTTCTTATTTTCTCTTTCCCAGTTGCTTAGCAAGCTGGGAGCAATGAGGAGCAAAGTGCAGAGTCCCAGCCAACAGATGATTTTTTATTTTTGGAGACAGTCTCATTATGTCGCCTCTGTAGAGTGCAGTGGTGTCACAGCTCACAGCAACCTCAAACTCTTGAGCTTAAGTGATTCTCTTGCCTCAGCCTCCCAAGTAGCTGGGACTACAGGTGCCTACCACAATGCCTGGCTGTGTTTTTGTTGCAGTTGTCACTGTTGTTTAGCATGCCTGGGCCAGGCAACTTTTGTACATAAGGTTTAGAATTAATTACATCCATATATATTTGTACTTCTAGTCACCCCTCTGGTTAGCCTTGCCCTCTATCATAGACAGGCTAAGGAAACAAACTCAATATTTGCAGATGGGACCCAGAGTCAGGAGACTAAGCTGCAAGTTTTTTTTTGTTTGTTTGTTTTTGTTTTTTGCAGTTTCTGGCCAGGGCTGGGTTTGAACCCGCCATCTCTGGCAAATGGGGCGGGCGCCCTACTCCTTTGAGCCACAGGCGCTGCCCCAAGTTTTTTTTTTTTTTTTTTAAAGATGGAGTTTCACTTTGTTCCCCCAGGCCAGAGTGCTGTGGTACTATAGCTCACAGTAACCTCAAACTTCTGGGCTGAAGCCATCCTCTTGCCTCAGTCTCTCCAGAAGCTGAGACTGTGGTATCTGCTATGACTCCTGGCTAATTTTTTTATTGTTAGTACAGATGAGGTCTCACTTTTTTTTTCTTTTTTGGAGAAAGAGTCTCACTTTCTTGCCCCTGGTAGAATGCCATGGTGTCATAGTTCACAGCTTTTATCTCAACCTCTTGGGTTCAGGTGATCTTCTTACCTCAGCCTCCCAAATAGCTGGGATTACAGGTACCCACCACAAGACCTGTAATTTTTTTTGAAACTGGGTCTCACTCTTGCTCTGGCTGGTCTTGAACTATTGAGCTCAAGCAATCCATCTACCTTGGCTTCCCAAAATGCTGGGATTACAGGCATGAGCCATTGTGCCTGGCCTGGTATCTCACTCTTCCTCAGGCTGGTCTCCAACTCTAGAGCTCAAGGGATTCTCTGGTCTCAGCCTCCCCGAATGCTAGGATTACAGGTGTGAGCCTCCATGCCCACTGTGCCTGGCCAGGCTTCAAGTCTTTGAGCAAGTTATTCAGTGACTCCAGGTTTTGCTGACTGCCCCTCTGACTGCTAGACTTCAAAGGGTCAAATGGTCTTACCAGTTGCTTATAGGAATAAAGTGAAATTTGTACTTTAGACTTTTTTTTTTTTAGAGACAGAGTCTTACTTTGTTGCCCATGGTAGAGTGTGGTGATGTCACAGCTCACAGCAACCTCCAGCTCTTGGGCTTAGGTGATTCTCTTGCCTCAGACTCCCGAGTATTTGGGACTACAGGCGCTCGCCACAACACCTGGCTACTTTTTGTTGCAGTTTGGCCGGGGCCGGGTTTGAAGCTACCACCCTCTCTGTATATGGGGCTGGTGCCCTACCCACTGAGCCACAGGCCCTACCCTCTACTTTGGACTTGTTTTGAATGCTGTTCTCCCAATTGGACTTCCTTGATGCATTTTCCTGCTTTCTAGCTTTTTGAGCTGAGTGACTTCAGGAGGGGAATAGGTGGTATTATTTTAAGCTTAACATTTTTATTTGATTCTTCTGTGCAGTCCTACTGATCAAAGAGATTTTTTTCCCCCTCATCTTTTCTTTGGAGTGGTGAATGGTATAGGGAAGTCATAGTGTTCATTTGAGAGGTTAGACATCTATGGTTATCTTGTAAGCTTTCAGAGAGTTTACATGAGATTGAATTTCTTTGCTGATGGCATCTGTTGTAACAAGCCAGCTATGTTTTGTATACTTTTTCACCTTGGTTGGCAGCAGGGATAGGATCACTTTTCTAGAAACCTTTATATACAAACAAATAGAGTAATAAAATTGTTCTAGACATGCCACAGAAATATTTGAATGGGACTCTGGGACTCTAGTCCTTGTTTTGTTTAGGTTTGGTACCAAGGAGGCCACAACTCTGAATATAAAAGCTGGTCCAATTTGCCTCCTAGTAGGATGTATTGAATATGGCCCTTGGAAGAGGTGAAAAAGCTTTTTTAAAGAAATAGTTATTTTTTCCCAATACTACTTTTGTAAAATCATTATGCATAGAAGTTGTTGTTTTAGAGTCCATTAGGTAAAACTTTAGAGATTTAATCAGAGTTTAAGAAAATTGTCATGTAGGTTTTAAGGTACAAAACACCTTATTTTTTACCTTTATTCTCAGTTTTTTTTTTTTTTTTTTAAGACAGAGCCTCAAGCTGTCACCCTGGTTAGAGTGCTGTGGCATTATAGCTAACAGCAACCTCCAACTCCTGGGCTCAAGTGAGTCTCCTGCCTCCACTTCCCAAGTAGCTGGGACTATAGGCGCCCACCACAATGCCTGGCTATTTTTTGGTTGCAGCTGTCATTGTTGTTTGGCAGCCCCGGGCTGGATTCAAACCCACCAGCTCAGATGTATGTGGCTGGCACCTTAGCTGCTTGAGCCACAAGCTCTGACCCTATTCTCAGTTTTTTAAAATAAATTATTAAGTAGGCTGGGAGAGGTGGCTCATGCCTATAATCCTAGCACTCTGGGAGGTTGAGGTGGGTGGATCACCTGAGCTCACGAGTTTGAGACCAGCCTGAGCCAGAGTGAGACCTCATCTCTTAAGAAAAAGTAGCTGGGTGCCTGTAGTCCCAGCTACTTGGGAGGCTGAGGCGAGAGAATCATTTGAGCCCAAGAGTTGGAGGTTATTGTTAGCTGTGATGCCATGGCACCTTGATGCCAACGGGAATAAATGAGACTCTGTCTCAAAAAAAAAAAAAAAAGATTATTAGTAGTCTCCTATTTTCCAAAACAGATTCATTGAGTCTTTTTGTAAGGACAGAGCATTGTGATCAGAACTCTGAAAAGAGGAAATTTAAAAAGTCACATGTGCCTTTTTTGGAGGAGTGGGGACAGAGTCTCACTCTGTTGTCTAGATTTGAGTGTAGTGGTATCATCATAGGTCATTGCAACCTCAAACTCCTGGGCTCAAGCAACCTGCTTTCCTCTGCCTCCCGAAGTGCTAGGATCACAGGTATGAGTCACTGCTCTCAGATGTTTCTTAAGTTCATAGGAACTACTAGTATTCCTCAGAAAATGAAAGTGAGACCAAGAGTCTTTTTGTTCCCCTAATTTGATCTATAAAATATTTTAGTACCAGTTCATACTGGATGTTATAGATAACACAAACATTAGGTAGAGTCTCTAGATAGCATATGTTCTTGTTAGAGAGATAAGCCTCATTTATCTGTGATGTACATATTAACACTGATCGCTGTGACTTCAGTTCTTACCTTTATGTCTGGCATTGTGTTTACTGTGTGCTCGATATTTTATTTAATCCTCAGAACAACCCAGTATGTTACGTACTCTCAATATCTCCATTTGTGCAAAGGAGAAAAAAGTGGATAGATAACTGGGCCAAGGCTGAGGTGCATTTGGATTTGAACTCAAGGAACCCTAGAACCTACATTCTTTAATTACTTGGCATTTCGAAGTGACCAGAGAATAAGTGTCATGGGCAAAACTGTGGTACTGTTTATAAAACAGAGACAAAAGATGAAAAGATAAAGGATTTACACTGTAATCTATGAAAGAAATTTCATGAAAGTTGAACTATAAATTGCAGACCAGGAACAAATGTAGGATAAGGGCTTGGCACCTGTGGCTCAAGCGGCTAAGGCACCAGCCACATACACCTAAGGTGGCAGGTTCGAATCCCCAGCCCGGGCCCGCCAAACAACAATGATGGCTGCAACCAAAAAATGGCTGGGGGTTGTGGCGGGCGTCTGTAGTCCCAGCTACTTGGGAGGCTGAGTCAGGAGACTCGCTTGAACCCAGGAGTTGGAGGTTGCTGTGAGCTGTGATGCTCTACCCAGGGGGACAGCTTGAGGCTCCGTCTCAAAAAAAAAAAAATGTAGGATAAGGCTAGACATTTGCTTATGAGACCATGAGTGTTCAGATTGGAGTAATGGCATCCTGTGGTGAGTAATGCTTTCCTCTTCCTTTTCTTCCTAGTAAACTCATCTGCATTATTCAAAACCCAAAATATATCATCACCCCTGTGAAGCTTTCCTTCAGACAAAGTTATGCTCTCTTTGGTCTCCTGAGGTTGTTAATTCCTCTGCCACTACTTCAGGGTGTAAACCATCATAATCTTTTTATTCATAGGTTCTACCCTGTCTCCCTCAGGCCACCTCCAGTTCTTTGAAGATAGAGACCATGTTACTTGTCTTTGTATCTCAAGGACTTAAAGCAGTATCAGTTACTTAGTGTTGAGTTCCTGGTTGTTGATCAAATAGCTGAGTTTCTTAGTTGGTCCTGATTTAAGATTAGGTTCTGATTAATAGGGGCGGAAAACCTTCAGGACAATTTACCTGTTGATGAAGTACAGATGACATGAGAGTTGGAAAAGCTGGCATCAAGGGAACCAGGTGAATCAGTAATATAGGCAGGAGCAGGTTGCTTGGTGGAAACAGCGTGAAGCAGCAGTCAGCTGACTTGCTGACATCTGTGGTGGACATAGAGACTATGGGGAAGAATCAGAGAAATTTCAAATCATGCAAGTTTTTCTTATAATTTATTAGGTGGTTCTGGGTCTTGGTTGATTTAGTATTTCCTTAATAGGTGAGTCAATAGTGTAGGTCTCTGAACTGCTGACCCACAAACACTGCAATAAAAGGAAAAATAAAAGGCAGGTAGAGCTCGAAGCTTTTCAACTTTGCATATTTTAACTATTTCTTGAACAGGAAACTTTGGTTTATTTTATTTTATTATTATTATTTTTGTTTTTTGCAGTTTTTGGCCGGGGCCAGGTTTGAACCCACCATCTCTGGTATATGGGGCCAGCACCCTATCTCCTTTGAGCCACAGGTGCCGCCCTGGTTTGTTTTAGATATAAACATAGTTCTCCATGAGTATATTCTGGGCTAAGCTTAATTCATTATCCTACCCAAAGATTTAACATTTTTTTTTTTGAGACAGAGTCTTACCATGTCACTCTTAGGAGAGTGCTGTGTGTCACAGCTCACAGCATCCTCATACTCAGACTGGTATTGTTTTGGTCTGTTTTCATTTGTTATCTAAGAACAAATAAAAATGAGAGCTCCCATAATTACAGATCAGATAATTTCTAGTTTTAGGTAGCAATTTTAGGTGGATCACCTCATTTGATCCTCATACACCCTGTGAGGCAGATATTGTTAAAATTATAGAAGTAATTGAAAATGGGAACAGCACATTATTTGTCCTTATTGAGAAATCTTGGTTAGCTTTTGGAGTTTCTTTTTTTAATGTAACCATGATTTGATGGGAGCATCAAATATTTGTGTCCTTTGATGGGAGTATTTGGATATTTGTGTCTTTCCACTTTCTGCAGGACCCTTAGTTTCTAGGGTTGGGACAGGGAATGTGGGGTAGATGGGACTGGGAATGGATAAGTTGGATTTCCTTGGAAGTTCTTTGAGATTTTTTTTGGTGTGGATATTGGATCTTGTTCTGTTGCCCAGGCTGAAGTACAGTGGCTCAATCATAGTTCATTGTAACTTCCAACTCCTGGGCTCAAGCCATCTTCCTGCCTCAGCCTCCCAAGCAGCTGGGACTACAGGAATGCGCCACTATTCCCTGCTAATTTTTTATTTTTTTATAGAGATGGGGTCTTGCTCTGTTGCCCAGCCTGGTCTCAAGCTCCTAGACTCAAGTGAGCCTCACATCTCAGCCTCCTAAAGCTCTGAGAATACAGGATCTAGCTACTATGCCCAGCTCTTTTGTGAGATTGTCAGGAACTTCGCAGTAATCATTAAATGCATAAACCTGCCTTGAGAACCAGTACTAAATAAATGTTGGTTGTTAGATGTGATGAGCTCAAGTTTTTTCTAGGACCTACTCTAAAATGATTAAACACAAGAAACATTTTGGAATGGTATGATTTGAAGATGTGTCTTTAAACCCATTTTGACTCCAGAAGAACCATTGATTTATTTTAACTAAATAGCTGATTATAGTTCAGATATTTCTTGATTTAGGTTTGTTTGTATTTTTTGGCAATGTTACTTTAACATGTGCTGTTTTTCTTGATTCTTCTATATCTTCCCACAACCTTTTAATTTTAAACAGCAAATCCTTTTTTTCCCCAAATTAAATGGTATACCAAACTTGATTTAGACCATGGCATTCTTTTATTTATATAAATTCATTTTAGAAGTTTGAATTTATAACATTTACTTATAATGTCAGTAAGAACAGTGAGGCTGTTTTGATCAACACAGACACTTGAAACATTGAAAAAGACTGCAGTCTTATTTTAGCCTCACTTTTCAGTTTATTTCTGCATTTGAGAAAATAGATAGTTTTTAATAAAACAGCTTGGCTTGCAGGCCAAGAATATTTTTTAACTAAACTGATATAGAAATTTCAAAGAGGAGTAGAAGGTTATTCTTATCATAAATATAAAATTCAGACAGTCCCTCAAACTCACAAGTGCTAAAACTATTGTACAGTAATACATCATTCAGCTTGTCATGTTCAGTTGTCATTGTGCAGCCATCATTCTGTCTGCACTGTGGGAGAGACAGCTGTGTCCTGCTTATGTGTGGTCCCCATGTGTGGGGTATTTGCATATGCTGGTTGGTAGTGATGGGCTTGTGCAAGTCTGATTCATTTTCTGTATAACTGGTCCTAGTCCTGAGTGCTGGTTTATCCACAGAGTGGCTGAAGTTCTTGTTTCCACAAAAATAAACTGCCAAGTAGAAGTCTTTGGTATGTTACATTTTGACATATAACACATATGAGTATGGGCTTATATTAAAATGCAGTTTTTATAGTCAGTTTTCACTCTTTGGGTAATGGAGAGGATATGGGAAGGGAGGTGGGTGGGAAGAAAGGAGTTAACACAATAAAAAAGCAGAGCTGCTCTTGGCTCTTGATGTCTAAAGATTCAGAAATGGTCTGGGAATTCTCACCTTTTTGTAGACAGGTGTGTGAAGGAGTGTTGCCTTATGGTCGTTGCTGCAGCTGATGTTCTACTTTAGTCAGAGAAGAGGAAGTGGGGTTGGGACTTGGTGTGTCAGAGGGAGAGCGTGAACACTGAGCCTCTTGGGCCCTCTTCTCATTCCCAGCCTGAGCAGTTATGCTGAGTCTGTCTCTCTGGGTTTGTGAGGTAGAGGTGCTAATTTTGAGCCTTTGCTTAGCTTGGTTCAAAACTGCACTTTAGTCTCCACAGGCTGCCCACATAAGCTTAAGAGTTTACTCTGTGAGTCCAGAAGCACCTTGAAGAAAGCCCCCCAAGAATCCATGCAGCAGTTGGATACAATTGCTCTGAATCAAAATATGCCTAATATGTGTTAATGTATTGTGGATGAATAATCTAGAAGGAGCTTTAACCTTCTCCCTGAATCTCTTCACTCTACCTTTTTAGGCAGGGTCTAGGCTGTTAATTTGCCTTTAATATGTTTCTGGAATTGAGTTTTTTTTTTTTTTTTGAGTCGGAGCCTCAAGCTATCCCCCTGGGTAGAGTGCTATGGCATCATAGCTCATAGCAACCTCCAACTCCTGGGCTCAAGCGAGTCTCCTGTCTCCGCCTCCCAAGTAGCTGGGACCACAGGTGCCCGCCACAACGCCCAGCCATTTTTTGGTTGCAGCCATCATTGTTGTTTTGGTGGGCCCGGGCTGGGGATTCGAGCCCGCCACTTTGGGTGTATGTGGCTAGCGCCTTAGCCGATTGAGCCACAGGCGCCGAGCCATGGAATTGAGTTTTAAATTATTTGTTCCTTTTTCCTCAGCATAAATAATTGAAAATTGCATAGTAGCATGAATTTATAAAGAGTACTAAAACTTACAGTTTTGAGCCAACTGGGAAATTCTCTTCAGTTTTTCTGGTTTATATGATGCATTTGAAGAATGTTGAACCAAGATGTTTTGAGGAAGTAAATTGCTCTTGCTGTTGAATGTGACCTGGAAGGAACCTGAGAAACAGTAGAACTGAAGATGCAGTTTATTGATGTTTTTTTAAATTCCTTTGTTAGGCATCTGAAGAAGCCTCCCTCAGGGCATTGGAAAGTCTGATGACAGAATTTTTTCATGATTGTACCACCAATGAAAGAAAACGTGAGATAGGTAAGTGGAGTGTGGAATTGTAAAGAGTAATTCATAAGGAGAAGGCCCAGTGGGGAAGAAGGCAGTGTAATAGCCTTGGCTGATCAAGTTTGCATGTTTTCCCCTTGAATTCTTGCTCTTTTTGCCCTGGTATTGCTGGTTGGTGACTGGTAAGGTCTGTAGTCCTAGGTATAAGGACATAGTGATAGGTTCTCTTTCCTTTGGTGAAATAGAAAATCCTTCCCTTACTTTGTTATTAATTTCAGCAGTGTTGTTAAACTTGAAAAATAAAACAGCTCAAAGAAGTCAAAATGAACATGCTTTGGCGTGTGGAGGTCTGATCTGAGCCTGTTCTAATGCTCAGAGATTCCTTAAGTGTTAAACTCCTCTTTGGGAGGCTTCTAGCTTCTTTTTTCTATCTCTCCACTATTATCTTTCCCATTCTGCAAGTTTGGGTGAATAAAGACTTCAGGCATTAGAGAGAGAGGTATAGGTATAATCACTTCAGGTCTTCTGGGGACCTTAATACTTTCTAGAATCTACTTTTGAATTTTATATCATTTACATAAACACTATTCACTAAAGCATATTGTAAAGTAGAAATTGTATTCAAGTGTCAGATTTCTGCCTCAAGGACAGTGAGGTCCTAGAGCAATCTCTTTCTTCCTGAGTTCTTGCTTGAAATTGAAAAATGTTTTTCTTTGTCCAAACCTAACAGCTTTTCTTTTGGGCATCTAGCAGCTCCCTACTGGCCTTACGTTCATTACTTTTGCCTCTTTGGAATTCTTTTTCTGAGGTTCTGTGACCCTGGAGACCCATTTCTGTGTCTCCCTTGGCTTTTTAAAATCATATTGGCCACTTAAATTTATGGCTCATTTCTACCTTTGGTCCAATGCCTGGCTGGGGTTCAGATTTCCAGGTGGCCAGTAGACCTTGGGTTAAAGCCCATTTTTCCCTGTGTCCTTTAAGTATATACTAGCTCCTGGTAGATGCTAACTTCTAAACTTTTAATATTACATTTGGTGGTCTTTTTTGGGCCTGTACCTGTTTCTTTTCTATTCTGAGTGTAAGTTCACTATGGGGAACCAGAGCATTTATAAGCCAGGAATCACTGGCAGAGGATGAGCCCCATAGGTGAACAGATATCTAGCTTAGAAGACCCACCCTGTTTACCTCCTTGGGTTCTCTTATTACTTACTTGGGTTGATGTTTTTCCTGCCTGCCAAATAATTTCCTTGTTAGTTTTATGCTACTGAAATATCTTATACTTACAGTAAAAATATCAGTGGCAATTTTAACCAAAGGAGGTAGAGGGTCTTTCCCTTACGTAAATTTGTTTGTTCTAACACTCTAATTTTTTCAAAGTCTTTTTTAAAAATTTATTTTATTATTATTTTTTTGTTGAGACAGAGCCTCAAGCTGTCACCCTGGGTAGAGTGCTGTTACATCACAGCTCACAGCAACCTCCAACTCCTGGGCTCAAGCGAGTTTCCTGCCTTAGCCTCCCAAGTAGCTGGGACTACAGGTGCCCGCCACAACGCCCAACTATTTTTTGGTTGCAGCCGTCATTGTTGTTTGGCAGGCCCGGGCTGGATTCAAACCTGCCACCTTAGGTGTATGTGGCTGGTGCCTTAGCTACCTGAGCCACAGGCACCGAGCCAAAGTCTTTTTTTTTTTTTAACTTACAATTAAAATGCTTTTGGTTTTTGTCTTAATTTTTGGTTTTCAAATCAAATATTGCTTACCTTGTTTGTTCATGAATTAAAAGTATATGAACCTTTTGAACATGTTCATATTCTAATCTGATTTTAAAGTAGCTTTAAATAACTAGATGCTACAAATGTCTAATTTAAATGCAGGCTATGGGGAATCTGGGGGTTTGGTTCTCTACAGTGGGTATATCTTAGTTCACATCTCTTTGTACTTAGTCATTGTAGATTTATTTGAGTGTGTGGGCAGGAATGACATCTTGCTTCTTTTATGTTGTCTTTAAGATAAATTAAAGGCTTTTCCTAACTAGATGGGAGAAAAGAGAGAGGCCTTTTTTAAAAAGGGCTCTACCCACCCTTCAGCAAAGGTGAGTTGCTAGTGCTGCAGAGGTTGACAGACCTGTTAGCGGGAGCAGGAGATCAGGAGATTATCTGGTCATTCTAATCCTTTAACTGCAGAGTGCTCAGAAATAAAATGTGCCAATTGAGACATTCAGTGATTGCTACAACCTACAGTACACGGTGTGCTACTGGGCATTCTTTGGTTTCTTGATAATTAAAATAATTTACCCGTTAGTTTCAGTTTCAGTATGTTATATTTATAAAAAAGTAATATGCAAAAAAATTTAATATGAAATTATAAAGCTTTGCAATTTAATAATCTTTTTATGTATGGTACAACTCAAAACATGACATGTAATCCAACATTACATCATATGTGTTGATATGATGCTTTGCTTCACTATTTATGTTTGGTGCAAACAATATATCTCTAGTGGGAATTTTGCCATTTTCCTGTTGGATTGCTGTATTTTGATGGAAAAATGCCTTTCCGGGAGATGGAATGGATTGTTAATGGATTGTTAAGTTTCTTCCTCCAGAGTTAGTTGTCTCATTGACTGGATATTTTGCCCAGGATTTCTCTAATTAGGGGTATATGAAATTGTACAAATTTTAAATTTTTATTGGTTACAGTTTTATTTTTTATTTTATTATTATTATTATTATGTTTGAGACAGAGCCTCAAGCTGTCGCCCTGGGTAGAGTTCTATGGCATCACAGCTCATAGCAACCGCCAACTCCTAGGCTTAAGTGATTCTCTTGCTTCAGCCTCCCAAGTAGCTGGGACCATAGGCGCCTGCCACAACGCCCGGCTATTTTTTGGTTGCAGCCATCATTGTTTGGCAGGCTCAGGCTGGATTTGAACCTGCCAGCTCTGGTGTATGTGGTTGATGCCTTAGCCATTTGAGCCACAGGCACTGAGCCATGGTTACAGTTTTATAAAGTATATATGCGTTATAAATTGATAAATCAAGCATGTGAAAAAAATGTTTTGTACCACTTTAATGTTTTCCATATAGTATGTGTAGAGTTTAAATTTGAAATAGCTTCTACATTTTTGTTTCCAAATCAGATTCTGAGGTACTTGACAGTTTATGTTTTTTGTGAGAAGTATTTTTAAAGCTACCTCTATTCCAAATTCGCAAAAAATGATCAAGTCTTTTGAAACTGATGACTCTTTGGATTTATCATAGTCCATATTTATATACAGTCCCACAAGAGTCCACTATTTGTAGAAATTATTTCAAGTACGACTGTGAAACATATTGAAAATGAAGCATATGATGCTTACAGACTCAAGTCAGCTCACATAACAATAATATGTGTCCTCAGGTTTTTGTTTGCAAAGTGAATAACCCCTACAGGCATTGTTCCCATCAAAGGATGGAGCCCCAAAAAAGGCTTAACAGCAAGAGGAAATGGCAGTGTTTAGGAGGAGCAGTGACTTGGCTGGGATCAGTGAAGAAGGGCAAGGTCTAAAATAGAGCCCAAAGTTCCTCATTTCCAGCCACATCTCCTTCTCCTGGGTTTGACTTCACCTATAGGATTCAGGAAAACTTTTGCGTAATTATTAGGACAGGTCATGAACTTCCTTTTGTGGTGTATTTGGTAAGGCTGCCATGTTGCATTTAGCCTAGGTTGAGGCAGCTAGCAGGGCAGTGACTTTAGGATTAAAATGAACTGCTATGCATTCTGCTTTTAGGGCTTTCTCTCAAGGTTGTTGGCCTATATATTCTTACACTTTTGGATTATATTTCAGGTGTAGTGCAGCAGGTCAAAGTGACTAAGGGGCATTATATCCAGATACATGGCAGCACACTCTTAATGCTTGCTGTCTTGTGGATCCTGGCTGATGCTTGTCAGCTGCCTAAGGGGAAGAAAGCCATTTCTAACTGATTTGATGCGCAGACAGGCTGCTCTTGGCAACTCTTATGATTGTTACTCTTATAGATTTACTTATTTTGGGGTGCTGTTTTAAAGTAAAACCAAACCAAATGAAGAGAGTTAGCCATCTTGAATTCCCTTGCATTTTTTTCCTGTCCTATTTTGTAACATTAATCTTAAAAGTTTCTTTCTCAGCTTCTTTAGCTATAATTTTCTAATGTATCTGAGAACAATGTAGACTTTATTGTAGAGGAGTGGTACAAGGAGATAAAGTACAGCTCATATCTCAGAGGAAATAAGTTAACCATCATGTGTAAGAAAATGAAATGAGGCTCACTGCCTGTAGCTCAGTGGCTAGGGCGCCAGCCACATATGCTAGAGCTGGCGGCAGCCTGGGCCTACCAAACAGCAATGACAACTGCAACAAAAAAATAGCCAGGTGTTGTAGCAGGCACCTGTAGTCCCAGCTACTTGGGAGGCTGAGGCAAGAGAATCTCTTAAACTCAAGAGTTGCTGTGAGCTGGGACACCATGGCACTCTACCCAGGGCAACATACTGAGACTTTGTCTCAAAAAAAAAAAAAAAAAAAGAAAAAGAAAAGAAAAGAAAATATTTAAATAATTTGAAAATATTTGCTTGGTGCCTGTGCACAGTGGTTGTAGTGCCAGCCACATACACTGAGGGTGGTGGGTTCGAACCTGGCCCAGGCCAGCTAAACAACGACAACTGCAACAAAAAATAGCCGGTTGTTGTGGCTGGTGCCTGTAGTCCCAGGTACTTGGGAGGCTGAGGCAAGAGAATCGCTTGAGCCCAAGAGTTTGAGGTTGCTGTGAGATACGACACCATAGCACTCTACACAGGGTGACATAGTGAGACTCTGTCTCAAAAAAAAAGAAAGAAAATGAAATAATACTCTTAAAATATTCCATACTCATGTTAGGTTACATAAGAACTTTATCAATGAAAGTTTCTTTGCTTAGCAAAGTTACTGACTTTTAGATGACTGAAGACACTGTCAGTGTTGACATTCACTTCAGAGTCAGAAAAATACTTATAATTTATTCTATCTTAAAGAATCAGCTGGTTTTGACATCACTTACATTATATAGAGAGAGGCATGTTTAAAAAAATAATAAGATGGTTCAGTCTTATTAATTTCATAACCACTTTTTGTTGCTGTTTAACTTTTCCAGAGGAGCTTCTTAATAATTTTGCCCAGCAGATAGGAGCCTGGAGATTCTGCTTGTATTTTCTCTCCAGCACTAGGAATGACTATGTAATGATGTATAGTCTAACGGTTTTTGAGGTAAGTTGTCAGATAATTTTATACTCTTCTGAAAAGCATTTTGTAGTTAAATTGCCACTAGACTTTAGCTTAAGTGAACACAAGGTGGGAAAGAGTGATAATTGGGGGGCTTTCCCCCACATACTGCCTTTATCTAGATGTCTGGTAGCACTTTGAAAATACATTTCAACACCAGAAAGGTAAGGCGAATGGTTGGCTTTAAGGTTAAGTGTGTGTATTATTTGTGGTAATCTGTAACTTTTTCTTATTATTTAAGAAAGAAAGATAATTTAGAGAAAATCATTTTGGGAGGAGGGATGATGCCCATAATAACCATTATCCCCAACCACAAACATTTTTATTTATGTCACTTTTTTTCCAGTCCTACTCTTCTATGTTCACACATTAAACAGTGTTTTTGTGGCTGGGCAAGGTGGCTCATGCCTATAATCCTAGCACGCTGGGAGGCCAAGTTGGGTGGATTGCTTGAGCTCAGGAGGTTAAGACCGGCCTGAGCAAAATCGAGACCTCGTTTCTAAAAATACCTGGGCATTGTGGCAGGTGCTTTTACTCCCAGCTATTTGGGAAGCTGAGGCAAGAGGATTGCTTGAGCCCAAGAGTTTGAGGTTGCTGTGAGCTGTGATGCTACAGCACTCTACTGAGGGTAACAAAGTTAGACTCTGTCTCAAAAGTGTTTTTGTGCCATTTTGTACTCTTCCTTTTCCCAGTCATCTTTTTTTTTTTTTTTTGAGACAGAGCCTCAAGCTATCCCCTGGGTAGAGTGCTGTGGCATCACAGCTCACAGCAACTTCCAACTCCTAGGCTCAAGTGAGTCTCCTGCCTCAGCTTCCCAAGTAACTGGGACCACAGGCGCCCGCCACAATGCCTGGCTATTTTTTGGTTGCAGCCATCATTGTTGTTTTGGCGGGCCCGGGCTGAATTCGAACCCGCCACCTTAGGTGTATGTGGCTGGTGCCTTAGCCGCTTGGGCCACAGGCGCCGAGCCTTCCCAGTCATCTTTATATTATATTCTCATACATGGTTATGACATTATTTACTGAACTGTTCTGATTGTGAAGATTGAAATTGTTTCTGTCATTTTTTTTTTTTTTTTTTTTGGTGGCCAACAGAGACAATGGAGTATTAGAAAGTTTTTCTGTTAAGTCATTTAGCACATCTTTGTAGGAACAGGATTATTGTGTCATGGGACTTAAATATTTTTATTGTTCTTATTGCTACATTGCCTCAAATGTTTATTTTATTTTACTTTTTTTGAGACAGTCTCACTATGTCACCTTTGGTAGAGTGCTGTCACGCCATAGCTCACGGCAACCTCTAGCTCTTGGGCTTAAGTGAATCTCTTGCCTCAGCCTCCCAAGTAGCTGGGACTACAGGCACCTGCCACAGCAACTGTCTATTTGTTGTTGTTGTTGTTGTTGTCAGAATTATCATTGTTGTTTAGCAGGCCCCGGGCTAGCCT
>CAUYQV010045605.1:0-44323 GCA_963574575.1 Galagoides demidoff
CTGTGGTCCCAGCTACTTGGGAGGCAGAGGCAGGAGACTGGCTTGAGCCCAGGAGTTGGAGGTTGCTATGAGCTGTGATGCCATGGCACTCTACCCAGGGGGATAGCTTGAGGCTCCGTCTCAAAAAAAAAAAAAAAGAAATACCACTGCATGTAGAGTGCATTAAACTTACTGTTGAAAAAGTAAATTCACATACCCTAATTGATGCAAATGTTCATAAAAGTATTCTGGCAACTGTATTGCAAATCAGTTTTTAAATGAGTTAAAATTTAGTTCCTCAGTTCACCCTAGCCATATTTCAAGTCAGTAGTCACATGTGGCTTCCATATTTAATAGCACAATACAGCTGTTCTAGAGCCCAGGCAGGTGTACCCTGTTTATTATTCTTTAGGGGCTGCCTGTTGCTTATGGAATAACTGCAAACATTTTCTGACCTCCTTGATCTAGTCCTTTGTCTAGCTTCCTTGCATCCTGCCTGCCCTTTAGCCTCAGCGTTCCAGCAGTGCCAGTCTCAGTAGTGACTGACTACAGTATTGATGTTAACCCAGTATTGGATGTTAAACCAGCTTTCAGCATTCAGTGTAAGTGAGCATCTCTCCTGCCTCCAAGAAATGCTTCCTTTGGCACTTGTGACACACTGTTGTACCTCTTCCTCTGGCTGTCTTTCATTTTTAGACCATGAGCTCTGAAGGTTGAGACTGTTTGTTTTTTCTGTATTTCCAGTCTACACCTGGAATATACAGTATAAATGTTGAACACATACTCTGGTGGTGGTGAAGGAATGGTGCTTCATGGATAAGAATGTCACCATCAAAGGAGGCTCTAAGGTGGACATTATGTGTTTAGGTATTATCAAGGAGGGCAGCTAAGGTGGAGTAGGCAGCTTATTTGGGGAAGTAATGATAGGTAACATTTATAGGGTGCATCTCCTGTGCCAAGTATGATTTGGTAATAGTGTTGGATGCATGTGAGGAAAAATGAAACCAGTTAAAAAACTGTTTTAATTTAAATGTGATGAATAGTGCCTGAATGTTTGAAGCTCCTTTTGGGAGGTTTTGACATTGTCAATGTCTCATTCAGAGCCAAATCCCAGGAATTGCTCTTTTTGTCCTCATGAAGTAGGTTCTGTTATTATCATCATCTTACAGTGAGAAAAATGAAACTTGGAGAGTAAAAACCTTAAAGTTTATAAGCTTGCAGGTGGAAAGGCCAGGATTTATACTTCTGTATAAATAGATAGTGATATTGATATTAATCACTGGGAAATTGGGTTCATAGTCTATATATGGTTTTATAATGTTTTCATTTCTATTTCCTTATATCCTGAAATTATATCCTGAAAACATCTTGCTGGGAGTGGGCTTGCAACAGTTGCATACAAGTGGGGGGGGTCAGAGTAGATTTGTTTTTGTACATCTCTGACCAGCCCCTCCGTTGGTTTGCACTGTTACTAATGACTACATTATCTTTTGTCATGTAAATGTAATATAATTTATCTCCCAGGATGGACATTTACGATGTTTATAATTTTTCGCTATTAACATAAATGTGGTGATGAGCCTACTTGTCATAGGTCTTTATTACTGCTTCTGATTTTCATAGCCTATATTCTTATAGCATAGTTGCTAATTCAGAGAGCATACACAGCAAACGTGATGCCTGTCACCATGTTGCCCTCGAGGGCACATGCTCTTGCTCACTGTCCACAAAGAGTTTGAGGGGCTTTCTTCCCTTGATGCTTTGCCAGTACTAGGATTCTCATTTTAAGAAATCTTTACTAATTTGCGTAGTGAAAACTATCGTACTTAAATCTTGTCTTCATCTTTGTATTCCGTGGGGACTTACCCAGTGTTGGATGAGTGAACCCATTTTGAGGTTTTGCTTCTGTAGTTTGTTCCCTGCTCTTCTTGGCAAGCATTTAGAATTAGCCTCATGTTAGAATTTGCAATTTGTAATTCAGTAGGCTGCTATGAAAACCGCAAAATTGAACATGTTGAGAGATCGGAGTGTATTGTTACCAAGTGAGCCTCTCCTATAAGTAAAAGGCATGAATAATATGGCTCCATGCTATTTGCTGCTTTGGAGGTTTTGTGCACCTTACTGGGATAGTTTTATTTTCAGGTTCTTGGCTATGAGTCAGTGTTGACAAGAGGACATAAGCTGATGAATGAGATGGTTGGTATATATTATGTTGTGTTCTCTAACCTTCTCCTGTCTGTATGTTTACCTTTATGAATACTAGATTATGAGCTGCTTGAGGGCAAACATCATGCATTTTATTCAGGGTTGAGTTTTCTTTATGAAAAACTGAACCTTTGTTTGCAGAGTAATTTTGGTCCAGTAAAATTGAATGTTAAGTTATATCTCATTTATTACTTTTAAAAACCAGAATCAGGTGGTTCATTATAGAAACAACTTCATAAGCATTTATTATAAGTTTATTATTGAATGCCTACTATTCAATTCTTGCCTAGTTCAGTGCCTCATATTTCATATTTAGCTCCTGAAATTATAGTCTAGTTTAGAGAATATTATGCAGATAGGTGAAAGAGCATATGTGAAAGATACATTATGTATAAGATTTTGGAACAGAGTTGAAGTGCTATGGAGGCTGAATAAAGGAAAGACCTACAATGTCAATGTTGGTCAAGGGTACTTTAATAAAGTAAACAGGACCTCAATTTGTGCCTTAATGGAAATTTCTGCCTCTTCATTTGCAGAGGTGTAAGAGCTCTCCCAGCCTGGGGAAGCAGTTCAACAGAAATCTAGAACCAGAAATGAGAAAGGTGAGGATGCAAGGAAGACCTGACAACTCAAACAGTATTTATTTTAGTGAGAAATCAGGCTTGATATTAAAGCCAGCCAGTTTGAGTTAGGAGGAGGCATGAGAGGAGTTTGAATACCTACCTGAGGAGTTTAAATTTAATCTGATTCCTGCCATAAATTCTTAATTAGAAAGCAGTTTTTAAACTAGCAGTTACTATTCACTTGCTCATAGTCAACTTTTAAGAGCTCAAACCCAGGTCTTATGATTCCACAGAGAAAACACGTTTGTCTGGAGGCTTTGCAGAAAGGGATTAAATAGGTCTTGGTAATGGAAAGCATCTCATAATCAGAGTCAGAAGAACTTGGGGCAGGCAGCCAAAATGTCTGAGCCCCAGGTCTCTTATTTGTTCAATGAACACAGACTGGATTATCTTGAAAGTTCCTTACAGATCTAAAAATTCAATGATCGGGTTTAAGTAGAGCTTGCGCAAGGTAAGAAGTGGGAGGAGAAGTCAAAGATGACTCTTGTCTAGACAAGTTTCAATACTTGGAAAATGGTAGAAGTATTGGCTAAAATGAGGAAGTTAAGAGAGGGAAGCAGAGCTTTCTTTGTTCTTTTATTTTTGTTTGCTTATGTTAAGTACTTGATTTTCTTGTAGGGAGAATGCAGTTTGTTTGGCTTTAGGTAAACGGAATGGTCCTATAGGCAACTAAAAATATAAGATAAATCCTGGATGAGTGGTGAGGGTTGGAAATGCACTTGGTGAGTCATTAGTTTAAATGAGGTGCTTTGAACTTGTGAATACTGGTGAGCCCTGAGAAGGCCTAAAAAGAATGCTGAGAAACATTGGGCTGAGTAGAGGAAGAGGAAACAAAATTGGTAGAAAACTTGAATAGCACAATGTCACAAAAACAGAGGACGTAAGAGTTTCAAGAAAACAGATGTAACGGGCAGTAGTGTCAAATGCACGGAAAATGAGGACAAGTTAAATTCACTCCTGACTTTACCCACCAGGGATATCTGTGGTGTGCTTGGTGGCAATAGTACTATTCTAGGGGAGCTGTGGAAGCAGCAGTAGATTGGGGTCAAAATTGTACAATAACTGTAGGTAATTAAAGACAGTATTTTGTTTTCACAGTAGTTACAAAAGATATCACAGTGTGGTTGGATTTGCAAATGGTAGTAAGGTCAGGGGAAGAGGGTGTCTGTTTTTCCCTTAAACACAAAAGATGTAAGTATGAAAGTCAACCAATAAGAAGAGCTTCTTTCTTACCTGAGGGATTGGCAGTGGAACAAAGATTGAGAAGTATGGGGCAGGAGCCAGTTTGGGGAGAGTTAGGGTGCAGAGGCTTGCACAACCTGGGTTTTTCAAGTTTCATTACTGGAACGGAAACAATCTGCCTTTATGAGCCTCTTAGTATATTGCTTAAACAGGATCTCTCTGTAAAGAGACTTGTAGAATAGATGTTCTCCCAGATACAGGTGCTGTGGCAGATCGTATTTTTTCAAACATGGGCACACCAAGATGTATTATGTCCCATTTGCTTTTCTTAAATTGCAAAGCTGACATTCTTTATTGAGCTGGAGGAGTTCATGTTCCCTTCCTTTGAACTGGTCAGACCTTTGTAAACTGCCTGGACCAACAGATTGAGGCAGAAGTGGCACTGCATGACTCCTGAAGCTTAAGTGGTAAAAGACAACTAGTACAGCTTCACTTGCACCTTTTGTCTTGGGTCATAATCCTGGAGTACGCTGAGCTTGTGTGTAAGAAGTCAGCTACATGGAAGCCCTGCTAGATGGGGCTTGCAGAGACACTATGCAGAGATGGAAAGATACCACATACTTCTGAGATGCTCCTACTCTTACAACCCCAGCCCATTTAATCTTTCAGCTGAGGCTCCAGACATTGTGGAACAGGGACAGGTCATCCCTGCTGTGTCTGCTTCCTGACCCAGGGAATCCATGCACACAGCAAATGATTGTTTTACACCATTAAGTTTTGAGGTAATTGTCATATAACCAAAGTAACTGGGACAGACACCAATTCAGAGTCTGTCAGTATGGTCAAAGACGAATGGAGCAATCAAAAGGATGATGAGGATTGCAGCTACAGTTATCATCCATTTTGTTGACGTGAATGACAGACTCTGGGAAACAAGGCTCCCTAATGGCCAAGATAGTCCTTCTTCCCATACTTGGCAAACTTGGTTAGATCCAAGTGAGAAAGCTTTGTGATTGCTTTGGACACATAGATGTGTTACGTGTAGCATCAGAGGTTGGTTGAGATGGTGAGCTGTTCACCATGGTGGACCCAGCTGCAAAGTCATATGGAAGAGTGTCAACTACCAATGACAACAGTCACTGCTGGGCTGTCTTCAGAAACAAGTGAAGCTAATCCTGCCTGCATCAAATGGAAGAATCTGGTTTTGAAAGCTTGGATGACTGTGTTTCTCAAAAGATACATTTTTCAAAGATGAGTACTATGTTTTCTCATATATATATATATATATATATATATATTTTTTTTTTTTTGAGACAGAGTCTCACTCTGTCTCCCTGAGTAGAGTGCCATGGCATCATAGTTCACAGCAACCTCAAACTCTTGGGCTCAAGGGATCCTCTTGCCTCAGCCTTCCAAGTAACTGGCACTGCAGGTGCCTGCCACAATGCCCAGCTAGTTTTTCTATTATTAGTAGAGATGAAGTCTCGCTCTTGCTCAGGCTGGTCTTGAACCCCTGAACTCAGGTGATCTACCCACTTCGGCCTGTCAAGAGTGCTAGGATTACAGAAAACCCAGCCTGTGTTCTCATTTTGACAGCTATTTACTGGGAAGAGCTCTTCATTACAAGTGGACTTGTGGGCATTGTGGTAGATTGCAGTGAAGGGCCTTCATTCTGGCTCATAGGGGGTTCAATTCGTGAGAATGTGACAGGTACCATGATTTTGATGGGTTATTTGGTGAACAGCAAAGGAGAAAAGCCTAATCCCTAGTATTATGAACACTATGACTCCTGTTGCTCATGAAATGCTGCCTGTGTATGGTGAGATTGATTTTGGAAGCATATGCAACAGATAACTGCAAATTTGCTTGACTTACATGGAGAGATAGCCATCTTTCTCCTTCAAGGACTTGAAAAAGGCTTCCTTGGGATGGGAGACAAAAGTGTAATTCCCAGGAACGTTATTGGGAAGTTTTCAGTGAAATGGTGCCAGACATGATTCCTAGAGCTATTGGCAAGTACCTTGTTATTTACCAAGAAGTTTGCTAAGCTAAAGCGCTCCAAAAGTTCAAGGTATACCTGCTACCTCATGGTAAATTCTACGTATCACACTGTAATCATTCCCATTACATAGTTGGAAGGAAAACGTGAAAATAGCTAAATCAGACTCTAGGATAAGGAGGCAGTACCTTGTGATTTTTCTTTTTTTTAGAGATAGAGTCTCACTTTATTGCCCACAATAGAGTGCTGTAGCGTTATAGCTCCCAGCAACCTCCAGTTCTTGGGCTTAGGTGATTCTCTTGCCTCAGTCTCCCAAGTAGCTGGGACTACAGACATCCACAACAATGCTTGGCTATTTTTTTGTTGCAGTTTGTCCGGGGCTGGGTTCGAACCCGTCACTCTTCGGTATATGGCAGCTGGCACCCTATTCTCTGAGACACAGGCGCTGCCTTCTCTTGTGATTTTTAACTTTTCTGGAGACCACAGGCATAAATGATCATTGTTGCCTAAGGAGTCAGCAGCTGCTCACTCAGAGTGAAGTGCTCACACGTGCTAGCTGTGGGGAGCAAACAGCACTAGGTGTGCCTGTGTGGGACATACCTAACAACTGGTACTGAAATAACTCTCTTGCCTTTCTTAAGAAACATTTAAAAAAGTAGATGGGCACTTCTCTTGTTAAAACCCTCATAAATCTCAAATAGATGACATGATTATATAATATTCTGTTTTATGAATTGAGTTACTTGGAATGCCAAGTAATCCTTAATTTTTGATTAAAGGTACTTAAAAGTGGTTTCTAATTGAGTTGGTGATTCACTGGTCTTGCGCATCCTTGAGTTTTTCTTGTGGCTCTTGAAACTATTCAGAAATAGCCCAAGTTCTTTAGGAAATTCTGGTTACCATTAATACTTGATTTAAAAATAGGACCTGTTTGTGACGATGTTGTTTTCTACTTCCAGTTCCTACTTCCTTTTTCATACTAATGCTCAGCTGAAATGATACTGGAAGAACAGCTGGACTTCCAATGCTGTGAGAGACCCCTGTGGCTGCTAAACCATAGGACTCCTTCATCTCTACAGGTTCTGGCTCTTCTTTCAAGATCTGAGATCCTTTAAAACATCTGTCTTACAAATGTAAAATAGTGACCACTTTGCCTTTCGTATGTCTGTGTTGCCAAATGACATTAAAAATGAATCCTCTTCTAAAAACAAGAGCTTTGGAGTAGAGTAAGCTAAATGACTGATCAGGCCTGTGGGGTGTTGAATGTTATCCTGGAATTTCTTTGTAGCATTTTTCTAATTCTTGCCCTAGGACGTGAGTGAGTTCTTACACTCTGAAGGACTTCTTGATTTCACACTCTGTGCCACTAGAGTCTTCGCGTGCACACTTCCCACCCCAATCTGAGTATCAGTCTTAAGACGTTGCATTTCTGAAAGTGTGGTCTGTGGATCACAAGGGTCCTCAAGATCCTTTCACAGAAGGATCTGTCAACTCAGAACTCTTTATAATAATGTCCAGATGTTACTTGCCTTTTTCACTGTGTTGACATTTGTGTGTAAGACTGGTGCTTTAAATAAAAGACGGCGGCACTATATTATACTTGTAGTCGTGCTAAACTGTGGTATTTCTCACCGCCCTGTACCCACAGTGGAAGTAGAAGAACAGAGTTATAGTCCTGTAAGAATATTCTTCATGAAATAGTAAAAACTATTAATTTTATGCAATCTTATGTACTTTTCTTCATATTTGTAAAGTTAGAATTTACTTACGGTAAAATTCACCTCTTTGGGTATACACTTACATGAAATTTGACAAATTCATATAGTTGTGTAATTACTGCCTCTACAAATGAAGTATCAGACAGACCCATCCCCCATAGAAGTGTCCCTGTGTCCTTTCTCATCCATTCCCCTATGCCCAGCACCTGGTAGCCACTGATTGGTTTTCCGTTCCTGTCGTTTGCCATTTCCAGAACGTAATGTCGGAGGACTCATATAGCACATGGCATTCTGAGTCTAGCTTTTTTTCACTTAGCATGGTGTACTTAGGATGCATCCATGTCATTGTATGTATTAGTAGTTCCTTTTTATTTCAGAGTAGAGTCCATTGCTCAAATGTACCACAGTTTGTCCACTCATTAGTTGAAGGGCACTTGGATTGTTTTCAGTTTTTGCCTATTATGAATAAAACTGCTATAAAAAAATTACAGGTTGTTGAGTGAACATAAGTTTTCATGTCACCTGAAGGGGGATTGTTAGGTCATTATGGTAAGTGTATGTTTAAGAAACAACCAAACTATGGTTGATTTTGGAATATTTGCATGATACTCACGGGATGACCATCTCAAGCGGCTATACTATTTTCCTTTCTACCAGTAATGCGTGAGGATTCCAGTTACCACACCACCTTTCCAGGACTTGGCATCATGAGTTTTGTTATTGTTTTCATTTTAAACCATTCTAAATATGTAGTGGTCTCATGGAAGATTTAGTTTGCATTTCCCTCATGACTGATGATATTTGGCATCTTTTCATGTGCTTTTTTTGTCATGCATGTCTTTGGTGAAATGACAATGTAAATCTTTTACCCATTTTTTTAATTGGACTTGTTTTTTTATTTTTAAGTCTTGAGAGTTTTAAAATATATACTAGATACAAGTCATTAATCAGGTATGTAATTTGCAAATATTTCTCCCTTAGTACATATTTTAATATTCTCTGTGACAAAATACAAGTAAGTGTACATAAGGCATTTCGGCTGTATTGTGAAATATGATACTTGTCTCCAGGAAGAGCACTTCTGTGAAGGAGTCGTGAGCTACAGTATAATAGCTCTCCCCGCCACCACACACACGCACCCACATACACACATACACGTAAAAGCTCATTTTTACTAGAAAGAATGATAGACTGGTTATACAGACTTGAAATTATCTGAAAAGCTCTTGAGATATTCTTTTGTAACTTATGCAGTGAACAGAAAACAACTGACAATATTTTCACCAGTGATAAAATTAGAGCCTTTAAGTAAAACTCAAATTTTGGAAAGCTTATTTCAACTACTGTGATTTGTAACTTGCTAATACCTAAGTTTTTCTGATGAGATTAGCACTGAGAGTAACAGATATGATTTGGGATACTGTCTAATGAAATGAGTTGGCATTGGAAGCTCTGTTATACTCAGGGAACTGTTACTTTAAAATGACCAGTATATGATATTATAAAATCATTTGTGGATTAAAGGTCCATTTAAAGTACAGGTTAAACTATCCCAAATCTGAAACTTTTTGAGCATTGGCAAGATGGGAAAAGAAATGTTTGTTGGATTTTGGATTTTCACATTTGAGACAGTCATTCAGTGAGTGTCATGCAAATATTACAAAATCAAAACAAATCTGAAGCACTTCTGGTCCCAAGCATTTTGAATAAGCTGTACTCAGCCTGTGTAAGGTAGACCGATGGATTGTAATGTATGGGAATTTTAAAAGGCTTTTGATACAGTTTTAGGTTCCACATTACAGCTAACCTTTAATAAATTGCCACTTGTCAAGTTTTGGTATACAATAATAATAAAAAAACTCTTATCTGGAAGGACTATTAAAGCATTCCTCTGTTTTCCAACTATGTATCTCTGTGAGGCTGTTTTCCGATTTTATCCTTCAACCAGAATGTATGTCCACAGACTGAAGGTAGAAGTAGACATGAGACTGATTTAAGGCAGATTAAATTTGCAAAAGTGGCTCAGTGCCCATAGCTCAGTGGTTAGGGCGCCAGCCACATACACCAGGGCTGCTGGGTTCAAACCCGGCTTGGGCCTGCTAAACAATGACAACTACAACAAAAATAAAGCCAAGTGTTGTGGCGGATTCCTGTAGTCCCAGCTACTTGGGAGGCTGAGGCAAGAGAATCACTTAAGCCCAAGAATTTGAAGTTGCTGTGAGCTGTGATGACACAGCACTTTACCAAGGGCAACATAGTGAGACTCTGTCTCAAAAAATAAATGAATTAATTAATTAAATAAAAAAAATTTGCAAAAGTGTATAAAAATACCGCTGTTCTCACTACATTTTTTTAGTTTTTTTTTCTTGTTTGTTTGTTTGTTTTGACCAGGGCCGGGTTTGACCACAACCTCCGGCATATGGGGCTGGCACCCTACCCTTTTGAGCCACAGGCATTGTTCCTCACTACATTTTTTTAATTTTAGAAATTTCTATAGAACCATGTTAACATGTAAATTCATTTTTTAAAATTAATTACTTTTAAGTGTCTCTCTGAATTTCTAATATGGTATACAGCATTAGATATGCCCTCACATCACTCTTAAGTTCTTTAGGTTCTTCAGTTATTTGGAAGAGTGCAAAGGCATCCTGATACCAAAAAAGTTTATGGATTGCTACTTAGAATTTATTCATTCCAGCATCATAATTGCGTACTGGTGGTGGAGAACATGACATGCCCTAGCCCATGTCTTCTTGGTTTGAGACTTCTAGTTCTCAAAAAGGAATTTGTATTTACTTTATAGAGCTGATAAATTTTCTCTTCTTTAAAATAAGATGTCTTGGCTTGGCGCCTGTGGCTCAAGTGGCCACATACACCTAAGGTGGCCGGTTTGAATCCAGCCCAGGCCACCAAACAACAATGACAGCTGCAACCAAAAAATAGTCAGGTGTTGTGTTGGGCACCTGTGGTCCCAACTACTTGGGAGGGGGAGGCAGGAGACTCGCTTGAGTCCAGGAGTTGGAGGTTGCTGTAAGCTGTGATGCTACAGCACTCTACCCAGGGGGATAGCTTGAGGCTCTGTCTCAAAAATAAAATAAAATAAAATAAAATGAAATACAATAAGGTGTCTTTACAGATATTTCTTTAACTCTGTCTTCTGTTATCGTGGATGATACTCAATACTTACAAATAAACCAAGTACAGCCAGCCCTCTATATCTGTCCATGAATTCAGCCAACCAGGATTGAGAATATTCAGAAAAAAATAAAGAATGGTTGTAGCTGTACTGAACATGTACAGAGTTCTTTTTCTTTATCATTATTCCCTAAGTAATCTAGTATAACTACTGTTTACATAGAAATTGATACAAGGGCAAAGTATCTCAAGAATGGAAGAAAAAGTATCCAGTGTACTCAGCCCTACTATGAAACTAATTTTTAGCTTTAATATGAAAACTATAACCCAATTATAGCCCAAGAGTATGGGGAAAGGGGAAAGAGAGGGCAGAGGAAGGGGGAGGATGAGTGGAGGGAGGATGATTGGTGAGGCCACACCTACCGTGCATCTTACAAGGGTACATGTGAAACTTACTAAATGTAGAATATAAATGTCTTAACACAATAACTAAGAAAATACCATGAAGGCTATGTTAACCAGTTTGATGAAAATATTTCAAATTGTATATAAAACCAGCACTTTGTACCCCACTGCATTAATGTACACAGCAATGATTTAATTAAAAAAAAAAGAAAGAAATTGATACAAGGAATTATAAATAGTCTGGAGATGATTTAAAGTATACGGGAAAGATGATTTAACGTATACCTGGGGTACATGCAAACACTTTGCCATTTTATATATAAGAAACTTGAATACTCGTTGATTTGGTATTTGGGTGGAGAGGGCATAGCCCTAGAACCAATTCCTTGAGGATGCTGAGGGAGTACTTACCTTGCATTGCGGGTACCTGGCATTATAGAAGGATGCATACCTCTTTCTCTACCAATTCAACCAGAAACCATAAAGAATGAAGATAGAGGATTTACATCTTACTTAGTTCTTTCCATTTTTTATCTTAGAGTTTCTCACTAGTACTGGAAGTATAAGTACTGAGAGGAACAATGAGAGGATTTGTCTAACTCATAATAAACGAGATGTGAACAGATCTTGGTTAGATTTGTTGTTGGCCATATAGCTCACTGATTAGTCCAATCTGGGCCTAGAAGCTGTACACTTTCTTTAGTACTCAACCTTTTAGCTCTCATCAATATGCCATAAGACCCAAGTGTCACACAGTGGTGTGAAATTACTGGCAGGAGCTACCACGTCCAGCCATAAATTCTGTCTTAAGGCCATAGACAAAAAATACTCTGATTAACTGGAACACATTTTTATGCTGTTGTTCCAGTAAAGTTGATTAAGAAATTGTAGAAGGGCTTGGCACCTGTATCATAATGGTTATGGTGCTAGCCACATACACCAAGGGTGGCAGGTTCAAACCCAGCCCAGGCCACCTAAACAATTGCAACAAAAAAATAGCCAGGCGTTGTGGCAGACGCCTATAGTCCAGCTACTTGGGAGGCCAAGGCAAGAGAAATGCTTAAGCCCAAGAGTTGGAGGTTGCTGTGAGCTGTGATGCCACGGTATTCTGCCGAGGGCAACATAGTGAGACTCTGTCTCAAAAAAAAAAATCAAGAAATTATAGAAGGATCAAACAGCTCTCTTAATTTGGAAACACTGGAGTTATCAGATTTGTGCATGAAAGACTGTATGATTACAAAATGGTTCCTTTTTGGCTTTTATATGTAGCAGTGTTAGATTATAGCATTCAAATGGTGGATGTCGGCCAAGTGATGCTGGTGGGGGGGGGTGTTCTTGAAACCTTATCACTATCTAAAACCATACTAGATCATAGCACTTAATGGTCTAATTTTACTCTCTAAACAAGAAAAATAGTGATCTGCTATCTGACATTGCTTAATCCAGGAAAGTAGATATATTTAAAGCTAATAATGTTTAGAAATGTTCTAATGAGATTTTGGGTTTAAAAATGTCTCAGATTAAAATGCTTAACCTATAAAACAGTAGCTGTATAAGAGTAACTCTCCCTCCACCCTTCCTACTCCTCCCACTCTAAGACAAAAAACAAAACTAGTAATAGGACTTTTTCATCTAAATGTAAATTACTATCACACCAAATGGAGCTTGTGGGAATAATGGCCTTTTAGTTAATGTGTAGGATGACTTCACTATACTACCTATAAGTATAGTCTGTTCAGAGAAAAATTAAATTTGTTCTTCTCAAACAAACTTGATATTATGACTGCTTCAATAATGGCTATTGTATTCTGAACATCAGCTGAGAACATAATAGACTGTGTATTTAAAGTTTTGAACTTTGATATTTGTCCCTGAAGAGCCTTCATTCATGGGAATGGTGGATGCTAGAATAGTGTATGGTCATAAATGTTAACTTAAATCATTCAGTAACCTGTTCATGGAATATGTCTGTGATTTCTCTCCTTTCCCTTCGCCTTCATTACAGAGAGGTACAAAAGGCAGTCAACACTGCCCAGGGATTGTTTCAGAGATGGACAGAGCTCCTTCAGGACCCCTCCACAGCCACAAGGGAGGAAATCGACTGGACCACCAACGAGCTGAGAAACAACCTCCGTAGCATAGAGTGGGATCTAGAAGACCTTGATGAAACCATCAATATCCTTTTCTGTGGTGTCTATTCTGTTTGGCGCAAACAGGCAGAGTAGTTTTTATCTAGATGTCTCTAGTATATAGATGAGACATTGCCTTTCACAATTGATTGATGTTGCTCCTCTTTATACCATGACACGTTTAAAATAATTGCCCAGTAAGCTAAAGGAGAGTAGCCAAATTCTTCTATAGTGCATGGCAAATACTATAGTATCAAGGCAGCAGAGTGCAGTGCTTATAACTTTGGATCCTAGACTCAGACTGCTGGTTTCAAGTCCTGGCTCCAGCAATGTAAAGAAAAACAAACAAAAAAATCCTGTTTTTTCTGTCTCACACTTGACTCAGCATAGTATTTCAGACACTAGATGTGGGGGAAGGGGTTTCTTCATGTATTTCTCTAGCAGATACCAGCTAGGTGTCATACAATTCAATTTAATTGTGATACTTATCTACCTGGAGATAGCATTAGATCTCAAAGGTTCAGAACTCAGTTCCACAGAAGTGCCCCCATTTCAGACATAGTTTGCAAGCCTCAGACTAAATTGGGGTTCCCACAATCCCTTAGTTTGGATTAATTTCCTAGAGCAGTCACAGAACTCAGGGAAACACTTTACATTTAGCCATTTATTATAAAGGATCTTGCAAAGGATCCAGATGAACAGCCAGATGGAAGAGATGCATAGGGTGAGGCATGAGAGAAGGGGTGGAGAGCCTCCAGGCCCTCTCCAGATGCTCTGCCTTCTGGGAACTCCATATGTTCAGCTACCTGGGAGTTTCATGGACCCTGTCTTTTTGGGTGTTTATGGAGACTTCATTATGTGGGCGTGATTGACTATATCATTGGCCATTGGTGATCTGCTTAATCTTTAACCCTTTTCCCCTCCCCAAAGGCTGGAGGTTGGTGTGAAGACCTAAAAGTTTCAAACCTTTAATCACTCGCTTGGTTCCTTGCTGGGGAGAGGGAGAGGATAGCAGTAGTGGTAGGACAACCCTCAATCTTAAGGCTCTTATCTGGAAGCCCCAACTACTAGTCATATCATTAACATGCAGAAGGCATTCTATCACTCTGGACATTCCAAGGGTTTTAGGAACTGTGTGCTAGGGATAGGGGCAGAGACCAAATACACCAGAACTTCCATAGTTGACTGCCTTTCTACACTGACCACCTCCTTAAGTTGACCTAATTTCCACAGACCAGACAGACATGCACCATGTACAGATCAGTACAGTAGGCCTAGTTCATATGTTGACCAGTTTGTTATAGTCCGTTGGGTGTCAACTTACATATTTTTTACATTACAGTATCATAACCAATTACTAGCTGACTTAGACACATTGGAACAGTCTTTGTGCTTCAATTTCCTCTTCATTAGAAATCAGGACAATGAGGGTACCTGGTTCATAGGATTATTGTTAGGGTTATACTGGTAAAGAGCTTAGAGTGGTGCCTGGCACACAGTAAGCTTCTATGATAGTGTTAGTAGCAGTAGAGGTGCATATAGACCAGTGTTATATATTGGTAATGAGACATCAAAGGAAATTCTTTTTGTAGACTCTCTTCTTCCTGCTTAAGAAGTGATGTCAGTTACGATGTCACTATTCACTGGAAAGAAATTGCACTTAGTAAAACCAAATCTATTGTGCTAATTCATGCCATCGATGTTAAGTAAGTCCACTAATCTGACTGATAAACCATAGAACTGTAAAAACTGAATTATTAGCTTATTTTCAACTGGAAATTCCCTTTAACCAAAACATTATATGGAAGGTACATCATTTGCATGTTCTGAGTTCTGCTTTATTTTGTTCTAAGTGAGATTGAACATCAAGGAAATCAACTTTTATCAGTATCATTTCTATAGTTAGTATAGGTTCATATGCAGTTGATAATGGAGTACCTAATTCCTATTATAATAATCCCAGATACCTTTTAAATTAGCAGAAGGCAAATGTGTTTCTTTATTAGTGGAATAAAATACATTGGGGGCAGGATCAAGGGCACAATCATAGGAAGGTGCTTCTTCCCTTGAGACGGAAGGGAAGGAAAAAAGTTTGGGAGAGATAGAGAAATTGTGAGGTAAAGAGGACATACGTTTTAATACATATTTATCATTCATTTAGCAAAAATTTATTGAGTATACTGTATCAGACATTTTGTTGGTTACTGAGATTAGGTTAATAGTATGCCAGCTCTCATGGAACTTTGCATGGGGTAGAGGATAGGTAGTAATTAAATAATAAATACACATTACAGTAGAACCTCTGTGAGTTGATCACTGTAACTGGTCAACATAAGGAACTAGGCCTTCTGTACTTTTATGCACATGTGGTGCGTGTCTGGTTTATGACAATTAGGTCAACGTAAGGAGGTGGTCAGTGTAGGGAAGCAGTCAACTGTGGGAGATTCTCCTCTGTGTACTTGCAGACTGTGAGAGAGAAGTACGGAGAGCTATGTGAGTATGTGACGGGGAGCATAGGACCAGGCTGGTGGGGAGGGGATTGGAGCAGCTTCCTGAAGAAGGCTTGATTGTTCTAGATTAAGAAGTAGAGTCAGGGCTTGGTGCCTGTAGCTCAGCGGCAAGGATGCCGGCCGCATACACTGGGGCTGGTGGGTTCAAACCCGTCCCAGGCCTGCCAACCGACAATGACAACTACAACAAGAAAATAGCTGGACGTTGTGGCAGGCTCCTGTAGTCCCAGCTACTTGGCAGGGGCTGAGGCAAGATAATCACATAAGCCCAGGAGTTTGAGGTTGCTGTGAGTTGTGATGCCATTGTACTCTATGGAGGGCAACATAGTGAGACTCTGTCTCCAAAAAAAAAAAAGTAGAGTCAGCATCTTGGCATAAGGGGAAATGGTTCTTGGAATGGCGGTTGAACACAGCTTGCAAAGTCTATCGAAGGAAAAGTGATCAGGAGTCAGAAAAGGATAGATACAAGTGTTGGCAAATACCAGGAAGAGGGCCCCTCAGCTTTGGTCAGACACCCATGGATTTGTAGTGAACCCAATCAATAGAGAGAGACTTTAACTGACAGGTCATCTCTGTCCATCACTGTAGAACCAGGGCAGGGAAAATTTGAGAGTGAATAGTGTCAAGGTGACTAGGTTTTCAGAAAGTTTGGGCCAGATTTTATTGCTTGCATACAAGAGATTCTGTGGTTTAACAGGATGTGGTGAGTTAGACTTTCGATGATGAAGTTGCTTTACCTTGACTTTTTGACCCACGCATAGTTGAAGCAAATCCTAGAAAATTCAACCTCGATGCAACTGAACTGAGTATAAGAAAAGCCTTCATAACAAGTACTCGGCAAGTTGTCAGGGTAAGGAATATGATCTTATTGTATTGTCTGTATAAGAAATGGCCCAAACGTCTTAGAACTCTTTACCTTAATTGAAAACTAATAGTTCAGCTCTGAAACTATTTTTTGAATAGTTTGAATAGTATGAATTAAATCCTGTTTTCCCACATATAATTTGTCTGGTTGAAAAAAAGGAAATCTTAATATTGTCAAGCTTATTAGAGCAAAAATGAAATGGTAAACTGTTGGCTTTGGGCAGGTTACATTAATGGATTAATGGAATTTACTTGTTCATACTTCTAGTTTCTTCAAACCAGTTACCTTTTTCCTTCTTATTTTTGACAAAAGGAAGGATTACTTTTGTAGAAACCATTTGGTTTCTTGATTGATTGGTAATCCCTTTGCATTGTTGAAGCGTGACTCAGTTTGGGTTTGGATGGCGGCCTTTTCCACCATCTGAATTAACTTCTGGAACTCCTGTGGTAACCCGTGTTACTGACATTTCCATATACAACTGCTTGACAGCCTTTCCAGAGTTATCTAGAGCAAGCAGGCATCTATCGGAGTATGAAAAACGAGTAAACAAATGTTTAGTCCTAAATTATTTAGAATAATACCCATTATTAAAGAATCTAAGAGAAGATACTATTTGAGTAAAATCTTATGTCATTAAGATATGTTTTGTATTTTGAAACTATGTGGCTAAGCCATTTGATTAGCATAACTAGATGTAAGAGAACCAGCTGTCTTTAACATATGTACTAGAAAGCAGCTTCCTTGAATAAAAAGACTTGGGATCATACCAGCACTAACATATGGCTTTTTAAGAGTCATCTTAAGCAGGAACCTTGGTATGTGTTTGCCAAAGGCTTTATATCGTGTAATTTCCTTTTGAAAATGGTAGATTATCAGTGAACTTTATCTATTCTTGTTTCCTGTTTTATTCAGTAGATGCCTTTCTATATACGTATACCTAAAATATACGTATAAATAAATAAACCCATGTTTTAATGGCAGAAACCTCTCTATCCCTCAGATGCCCATAAAATGAGCATTTGGATTTGACACTCCTATTTTCTGTCCAGTTCAAAATGCTGTACTAATAAGGAAGCCTTGTTAGGGGACATTTTTTTTTCTTTGTAAGCTGAGTAATTCTGCAGTTACTTTTTTTTTTAGTAAAAGGTTTTCTTGAAGCTATTAGCATCTACTGTAGATGTTAATATTTAAGTGATACCTTGGGTGGCGCCTGTGGCTCAGTGAGTAGGGTGCTGGCCCCATATGCCGAGGGTGGTGGGTTCAAACCTGGCCCCGGCCAAACTGCAAGGAAAAAAAAAAAAAAGCCGGGCATTGTGGTGGGTGCCTGTAGTCCCAGCTACTTGGGAGGCTGAGGCAAGAGAATTGCTTAAGCTCAGGAGTTGGAGGTTGCTGTGAGCTATAACGCCACGGCCCTTAAAAATATATATATTTAAGTGATACCTTGCAAAGACGTATATATTCCTGACCTTAATCATTATATTTGTTCTTTCTGTAAGGTAGCACTTTAGAATTTTGTAAATTGAAATTCACAGGTCAGTGAAAGTTAAGTTAGTTGGTATAATTGAAAGTAGAATCCAAAGTTTATTTTCTAATATCCGAAAAGCTTTTTAAAGTATATTCTTAAAAAGAAGTATTCGAAATCAAGTCAATAAATAAAAATGTTGCTGTTCCTTCTTAGATTTGAGATCTAAACCATGCTCAACAATGGGATCCAACTGAATATTTTAGGGTTTTTAATCATTCTTGTTTTAGTTTATGACCCTTTGGGGGCGTCATTTGCCAATGATGGGCTAGCGGTACCTAACTGAGCTTTTGTCAATCTGATTTTAATAAATTGTAGTTGAAAGTCCTACAGAAGAGAAGGAAGTAGCAATAATACTACACTTGCTTAAAAATAAAACAAAAACCCACCTGTGTTTTGGTACTACTTGCACTGAGCTAACAAGTGTATTTAGCAATCTCTGGGCTCTGGGTATAGGAGAGTGATAGACATCAGTGAGATTTGGAAACTAAGAGAAGACCAAATTCGGATTAGGAATTGGTGCACGTTTGTGTTAGCTCCTCTGTTAATATGATTTTGTTCCAAAATTTAATTTAATGTTGCTCTAGAGTTTTGTCTTTATTTTTGAAACAGTGCTTTCTCTTTAAGTGAGTCAGTAATAATCTCTACATTTTTTGTTTTTATTATTTATTGCTTCTACATTAAAAAGTAAATCTCTCTCCTGTGTTTCTTTTTGATTAATATCTATTGGTTATTCCTTTAGTAATATAAGCCTCCCTGTTGTAAAGAGTTGTGTTGTGTGCGTAGGGCACTGGCCACATACACTGAGGCTGGCAGGTTCAAACCCAGTCTGGCCAGCTAAACAACAAAATAGCCAGGTGGGCGTTGTGATATAGGATATTTGCTACTTGGGAGGCTGAGGCAAGAGAATCACTTAAGCCCAAGAGTTTGAGGTTGCTATGAGCTGTGTTGCCACGGCACTCTACCCAGGGTGACACAGTGAGACTCTGTCTCCAAAAAAAAAAAAAAATAGTCTCGTTGTGTTTATTTTTCTAAGCATGTTTTATGTTTGTGTAGTTGTTTTGTTTTCTGAGACAGTCTTGCTCAGCTACCCCAGGCTAGCATGCCATGGCATCGGCCTAGCTCACAACAAACCCTGACTCCTGGGTTCAGGTGATCCTCCTGCCTCAGCCTCCTGAGTAGTTGGGACTATAGGCGCCCACCACAATACCTGGCTAATTTTTCTATTTTTAATAGAGACAGGGTTTCTTTCTTGCTCAGTTTGGTTTGAACTTGTGAGCGCAAGTAAGCCGTGGGGCCCTACCAGTTTGTGCAGTTTTTATTGAGTTTTGCTAGTAGTTTTTACTAAAGAAAGCAAAATATTCTTGTTTTTATGTGAATAGCCTTGGTATTTTTAAGGTAATTATTTTCACATTTGTGTAGTCAACTGTTCATCAAAAAGATTTTCGCATGTAAAATTTTTATGTTTTAGAAATATACCTAGAAGTGACTTTGGTTTTACTTTAATATGGAAGGTTTTGCAGTATATGGCAGAATAACCATGAAAGAAACCTCAGTTCTAGGCTAAGCTGTGACCTTATGAAATTATAATTATGGTAAGTCAGTTAGCCTTTCTGGATCTATTTCATCAATGAAGTGATCCTCCATTCTCTAACTTTAACTTTCTAAGTTAAAATCAAAACTGTTCCATCCCACCCCTGAAAAAACCAGCCTCTTTCAATGCAAGAATTGTTTATGGTCAATTATAAGTAACGATAGAAATGGCTTTGGTTAATCCAAGAGGGCACGGTATCCAGTGTAGACACAGATGACATTTGGAGGTGAGACCTGCGAGTGGGAAGCCCTGAGATTTATGAGGCCACATATATTTAGCTTAGAAGACAGTGTGAAATGGAAACAGGAGCATAAATAACTAGGATATTTGTTCTTTTAGCAAATAAGCCATATTTTATTGGGACTAACTGCTTCTTGACTGCTGGTTCTAAACTGCATGTGTTAGAAAGATGAGTAATTATGTTTTGGCATGATTGGTTATTACACAATGTTTAACACTGTTGAGTAGCATAGTTTAAAATCCCAAATCCTGATAGGTGATCTGTTGTATGGTATCTGGTACTTTTTAACCTACTGAGATAAAATGCTATCTTAGAAGTGAAAGCCATAGCTCTTTACCTGTGGCGGTGGTCAGTTAGAAGATGCCCACTACACAGGTGTGCAAGAATCTACCACATCAGGGCTAACACTCATGTCTACACATACACATATATGCATGCAGACACACACCTGCATGTTTTTCATTAAGCAGAAAACTGGAACTTTTAAATTTATATTTCGTGGGCAGCTCCCCTAACTCAGTGGGTAGGGCACCAGCCACATACACCAAGTCTGGCACATTTGAACCTGGCCCTGGTCAGCTAAAACAGCAATGACAACTGCAACAACAACAAAAAAAGCCAGGCGTTATGGCAGGCCACCTGTGGTCCCAGCTACTTGAGAGGCTGAGACAAGAGAATCACTTAAAGCCAAGCATTTGAAGTTGAGTGAGCTGTGACACCATGGCACTCTACCCACGGTAACAACTTGAGACTCTGTCTCAAAAAAAAAAAAAAAAAAAATTATATTTCATTTCAATAATGCAGTTCCTTAAAATTTGAAAAAATTTTGAGAGGAAAAACTAGGAATAATACACAAACACAAAACTTTGTTGTATTTTTCTCACCTACTCATTTTTCTCTCTGTGTACAAAGGGGGTTTTTTGTTTTTGTTTTTGTTTTCTGAGACAGATTCTCACTATGTCGCGCTGGGTGCTGTGACATCACAACTCACAGCAACCTCCAACTCTTGGGCTTAAACAATTCTCTTGCCTCACCCTCCCAAGTAGCTGGGACTACAGACACTCGCCACAACACCCGGCAATTTTCTTGGTTGCAGCTGTCATTGTTGTTTAGCAGGCCTGGGCCAGGCACGAACCTGGCAGCCTTGGTGTATATGGCTGGCGCCCTCGTCACTATGCTACAGGTGCCAACGGAGAATTTGTACATAGTTGTGATCCTGTACAACTATTATACAATTGTATTATTTTTTTTAACTGTAACATTTTTAATTTTTATTTTTTAATTAAGAATAATTTGTACTTATTTTTAAAATTCAGATTATGTTGATGTGTAAGAAAGGTGAAAATGCACCTCCATTTTCTACTTCCAGTCAATAGCTGTGTAGGGCAGTCCAATAGAAGTATAATGTGAGCCACTTAATGTCATTTTTATTTTTCTAGAAGTAATCACATTAAAAAGTAAAAGTAATAGGAAACTATTTGTAATACAATTTCTTAAATCTGGCACATATTCTCCTTTTGAGCATATCTCATTTCAGGTGTAACCTTTTCATTGGAATTACTTGATCTGTATTTAGAGTTTATAGAACTTATAGTAGCAAAAGTAGATTCATATGCCCATTTTTTCCTAAATGTACTTAAAAGTTTTCTATTAACTAAATTTAAATTTTAGTTAATTAAAATAAATGCAGTTGCACCTCATTTGCACTAAACCCATTTTAAGTGTTCTATATAGCTGCCATTGGCTAGTGACTAAAGTAGTGAATTTAGATTACCCTTTATTATTCATTTATTTATTTATTTTGAGACAGTGTCAGTATGTCACCCTTGGTAGAGTGCCGTGGCATCATAGCTCACAGCAACCTCCAACTCTTGGGCTCAAGCGATTCTCTTGCCTCAGCCTTCCAAGTAGCTGGCACTACAGGTGCCCACCACAATGCCAGGGTATTTTTTTATTGCAGTTGTCATTGCTGTTTAGCTGGCCCAGGCTGGGCTCAAACCCGTCAGCCTTGATGTATGTGGCCAGCACCCTACCCACTGAGCTACGGGTGCCGAATAGATTACCCTTTGTAATAGTTGCGTATTTTCTATGATAACATTTATTAAGTACCTACTGTATTGTTGGCTCCTGCTAGTCATGCATCATGTATTATCTCTATTAATCTCCACCATGACCCTATGAGGTATTATTATCCCAAATGTACAGAAGAAATAGACACTTAGGGAAGTTGGGTAATTTGCCCAACTTTGCACAGCTATTAAAAAGCACCACTAGGCCAAACAAGGTGGCTCATGCCTATAATTCCAGCACTGTGGGAGGATCAGTTGAGGCCAAGAGTTTAGCCTGGACCACACAGTCAGACTCTGTCTCTGCAAAAAGTAAGAAAAAATTAGCTAGGCATGGTGGCACATGACTGTAGTCTCAGCTACTAAGGAGGATGGGGTGGGAGGATTGCTTGATCCTAGGAGCTTGAGGTTACAGTGAGCTATGATCATGCCACCTCACTCCAGCCTGTGTAGCAGAGTGAGACTCTTAAAGATAAATGAAAAATAACTAAGTATTGAATCCTGGTCTTTGACATGAAAGATCATGCCCTTAACCTCTTCTCTAATCTGGTTCTGTTAGGATTCATTTTATCATTGATTTACCAGTAGATATCTTGGTTATTGTTTATTTTTGGCTACTGCAAACCATACTTTAGTGACCATCTTTGTGAGCATACCCAGATATTTGTGTAAGTAGTGAAGAAGTCATTGAGAATACATATTTTAAATATTAATATTTTAAAAGGATGCCACAAAAAGACAATATGCTGCAGGTGTTTTGTTTGTTTGTTTGTTTTGAGACAGAGTCTCACTATGTCACCCTCAGTAGAGTGCTGTGGCATCACAGCTCACAGCAGCCTCTAACTCTTGGGTTTAAGCAATTCTCTTGCCTCAGCCTCCCAAGTGGCTGGGACTACAGGCACCCACCACAATGCCCAGCTATTTTCTTGTTGCAGTTGTCATTGTTTAACAGGCCTGGGCTGGGCTCGAACCCACCAGCCTCGGTGCATGTGGCTGGCACCATAACCACTGTGCTATGGGCACTGAGCCATGCAGTTATATTTCTAATAAAATATCAGATTTCTAGATTTCTTACCATCATCACCAACACTAGGTGTTATCAGTCTTTTTCATCTGTCCTGATATAATTGATAAAGCTCTCTCTTAGTCCTACTTCTTTGCTTGTTAGTATGTCTATTCATACTTGATCATTTGTGTGGTTTTTTAATCAGGTTTTGTTCACTGAATGCTCCTCATAAGCACTATGCTCAGTGCATAATGCCTGGTACATAATACTGTGTTGTATGGATTTCTCTGTGCCTGGCATACATTAGACATCAGTGTTTCTTATTTGGACACGCTACTTATGTCTGCTTTTCTTTCATATTATAATTAGTACTGCTTTGTACGTACTTACATTTCTTTGATATATATTTTATTTCCTTAAATTCCTTTTAGTGGAACTACTTACTGAGTCAAGACAGTGAATATTTTCAGAATCTTGATAACAGAATGACAAATATATTTTTAAAGGGTTGATCCAGTTTACCATCCATCCATTGTTTAGGAGCAATAGTTGATTTTTTAACATTTTTATTAAAATACAACAATACAGAAAGTGCATATACCCTAAGTGTACAGCCTGATGAACTTGTAAACTGAAGCATCCAGAAGTACTGCAGAGCGTTAGTGCACCCCTAGAAGCCTGCCTGTGCTCTGCTCTAGTCACACCTCCACCCCTCACCCCGACTGTTGGCAGCAGATACCTTCTATGTAGAATGTTCACAGGCTAACATGTCACTTTCCCACACATTTGTGTTGATATTTTTATTATGCAAGTAATGTGTTCATACTTTTATAAAATGCCTTGAGTGTGTTTTAAAAAGCACGTGTTATCCCCTTAGTGAACATTTCAGATGTTGCTCTGTGTAGTTTTTATTATATTCATATGTTAAATAAACATGATTGTTTGAATGAATATCAGAATGTCATCTACTAGGAAAAGATTCCTGTAGTCCAGGATTACCATAATGGTCAGTCTCTCTTTCTGAGGCTTCTAGATTTTGTGTAAACCAAAACTTCTCAGATTTCAGGTATAAGATTCACAGGGATATTTGTGAGTCTGATTCAAGACTCTGACTTAGTAGGTCTGGATGGGGCCACAGGAACTGCGTTTTTTTAATGTTTTTTTTTTTTTTTTTTTTGAGACAGTCTCTTTCTTTGTCACATAGGCTGGAGTGCAGTGTCACAATTATAGATCACTGTAGCTCACCATCACTTCAAACTCCTGGGCTCAAGCAATCCTCCCACCCCACCCTCCCAAGTAGGTGGGACTATAGGCATGTGCTACTATACCTGGCTAATTTTTCTATCTATTTATTGAGACAAGGTCTCACTATATTGCCCAGGTTGAACTCCTGACCTCAAGTGGTCTCCCACCTGCCCTCCCAAAGGGCTAAGATTATATCATGAGCTGCTGAACCTAGCTATAGTTACATTATTTTTAATTTTTTTTACATATTTTCATTAAAAAGTTTTTATTGATCCTTAATAGATCAACATGTTTAGGGTTCACGTGATATTTTGATAAATGTGTATAGTGTATAATGATCAAATCAAGGTAATTGGGAAATCTATTACCTTAAATATATATTTTTGAAATATATAATTGATTATTGTTAACTATAGTCCCCCTGCTGATTTGTCGTACACTAGGTCTTGTATCTTAACTGTGTTTTTGTACATTTTAATCAACTTCTGTTCAGCCCTACCTCAACAGTCTTTCCGGCCTCAGATAACCACCTGTTTATTCTCATCTTCATGAAATCCACTTTTTAAGCTCCCACATATGAATGAGAATGTGCAGTATTTGTCTTCCTGTACCTGGCTTGTTTCACTTAATCATAACGACCTCTGAGAAGACTGCAGTTTCAACAATACCTCAGGTGACTGCCATGTGAGCAGGGGCCTCATTTGTATCATTCACTTCTCTGTGCCCGGCATACATTAGACATCAGTATTTGCTAAGTGAGGAAATGACTGCTTTGAAGGTTGAAGCAAGGCGGTTATTACTCAGACTTACCACAGCAGGAATTAGAAAAGCTGGGTGGCACTGTCAGATCCACTGTTTACTTGTCGTGGGGCTTGGAAGAAGATTCTGAAAGTCTCATACCTCAACATGTGCATGTATAAAATTATCGACTTGCCAACAGAAAATCATAAAGTATTTTGACAGGTTTTTTTTTTTTTTTTAAAGAAACTTGTATTACAGTCATCATGTACTTAGTTCAAACCATTTTGGAGTACGTTGGATTGTGGTTAAATATGATAAGCAAAATTGCTTATATATAATAAAATGATTTGCTTAGAATAGGTAATAAATATATTCATTTTTTTCATACAAAATGATTTTGTATGTCACTCTGGAAATTCTGATGTAGTCTATACTTGGCACGAATCCACCTCAGAAATGAGTGACCTGTTGTACCAGTACTCAAAAGTATTAATGTTAAATATACTTTATACTAAAGTGCACAGTTTTTTACAAATTATTTCAAAAGATGCCAGCCTTTAAGCACATGCTTTTATGTTTGTACCTCATTTGTTAGCTATATGACTTTAGAAAGTATCAGTCTCTCTGGACCTGAGTCTCCTCAACCTTAAAATGGAAATAAAATCTTCCCAGGGTCATTGTGAGAATTGAGTTATACTGGATGGAGGTGTTTAGCCCTGTTTCTGGCCTATAGTAGGTATCCAGTAAATGTTAGTTTTCTTTTCTCCTATTTAAATTTAATGTCCAGGTTACCTCTTTTTAAGGGAATGTCTTTTTATTTTCTTTATTTTTGAGTGAAAACAAAACTGAAAAATTGTCCTTTTGTTTACAAAGAAATGTGAATAAATGATGTGTACTTTGCTAATATGTGTATTATCAACCATGGTTTTGTTTAAGGATATTTTTCATTTGTTTCCTGGTCTTCTGCCTCATTAGGACATGAAAGATCAGATGTCAACTTCATCGGTGCAGGCCTTAGCTGAAAGGAAAAACAGACAGGTGAGAAAACAACAGAATATAAGTATCAGTCAAATATATATATACATATATGTATATGGCTCAATAATTTGGATTCTTAAAATGCTGACCATCCATGGATCAAGTAATCAAGCAGAAGACTGGAGTGACACTGGGGGTTGAGTGAAAGTCCAGGCAGCCTCCTCCCCAAGTGCTGCTGTCCACTTCTCCCTCCCTCCCCTTCCTGCCCCTCTGGTCCTCTGCTCTGGGCTCCCATAGTACCTTCTGCTTAGCCTCGTTATAAACTTACCACAGACTACTTTATTCATGTGTTTATTCTGCACCTGTGGAGCACATTCTGTGTGCCAGGCGCTCTGCCAAGGACTATAATCACTTATTGTCCTTCTCCCTGCTGGACCCGTGCTCCTTGAGAATGAGGAGGGATTGTATCTTTTTTTTTTTTTTTTTTTAATCTCTAGCAGTTACTTCATTGCCTACCCATAGAACTCACTAGACATTTAAGAATTGAAATTTGATGGAAGGACATTTGAGGAACATTGTGTATGTTAAATTAGATCTCTGTTTTAAGTAAATTACACACTTTGGTATAATAGAAACTCCTTTCTAGTTGTTAAAATACAATCCTTTTAAAAAATAATCAGTGGTCATCTAGAAATTAAACCTGAATTTAAATTGAGATTTGATTTAAATTCTTACGGTGTGGCAGAATGGTTTTTGCCTGTTGCTAAACTGTTAGATGATTTTTCTTAAATTCTGAGGATATCCATTTTGTTTAGGAGTAAGAAAGACTTTATGATAATATTTGCTTTAAATGGCTTATCTTAACCTCATTCTATTTAGATTCCAGAAAGTTAACAATAATCTATTTAGTAGCCTGTTAACTTGAGAAATCATCTCCCTATTTTTACTAACTAACATAAATTCTTCCTTTATACCAGTGGATGTTTGTAGAGCCACTTAATTTTGAAAACAGGTTATTATAAGAGATTGAAGGATGGGGGAGGTTCTATAAACCACTTACTTAATTTTTCTGTTTTTTTCCCCTGAATTTCATGTTTTGAGTTATTATTTTGTGATTTTTTTTCTTCCTTTTTATCTGCCCCACTTGGCTCTCTGTCCAGACTGTACAGCTGGGAAAAGCTTTTAGCTAGCCCAGTCCATGTGGCTGTAACTCTTGAAGAAGCTAGTACATGGCCTCAAGGTGACTAGTTCAGACTTCCCTTTGAGTCTTGAGTGTATAGGAAGGTGAGTGACTGTGTCTGAAGTAGTTAATGACAGTGAAATGGGTAACACCTATCCTCTGTTATTCTTAATTTGAATGTTTTACTCTCTAATAGTACAGTTGTGCTAATGTAAATAAAATGGGTATTTATACAGTGCCTGTCCAAGTACAGCTTAGAATTTTGTTTTAGGCCATGAGTGAAATGTTGTAGAGTCACAGATTTTCAAGGACTAGCAGGACCAGGGTTCTTCAGGAACTCAAATGGGCAGGTAGCAGGTACTGTGCTGCTCCCTGCCTCCCCAGCACATCTTTCTGTGGCACCCATACATAGGTACCTCTTCTAGTGCTCAGGGCCCTCTTTCCCATTAAGGCAGACTCCTGGTCAGACTGATGAACTCTAAGGTACTTAATGATAAGATGTAGATAACTCATCCCACTAAATGTAGACTATCGAAAATGTAAGAATAGTAGCCCTAATTGTGGCCCCAAGAGCATAAAGGCCCTGATTATGCCCCAGTTCTCTGTCCTTAGCCTAACAGTGCACAATAGCCTTTCTCTGACTCAAAAAAAAAAAAAAAATTGTCAGTAGGCCCCAGTGTCCTTCATAGAGGTCCTTAGAGTCTTTGGATCAGAAGGAATAGAATATTTTCAATCTTGACAACCTTAAGACCGGGTCAAGGCAGAGCCACCCACAAAAAGCCTTGGGTCATTTTTACACCAGAGATACTTACATCCATCCTCTTAACTGGACAGAAGCTGTGGGCCATTGGAAGCTCTCTCAAGAAGAGCTTCTAACAACTGGGCTGCTGAGAAGCTCTTCACAAACCCCGTCAGATCTCAAGGCTTTGCATCCTGTACCTCCCGGATCTTAGTCCCTGAAGGCTGGCCCTGTGACAGAGGTCACCCCTGAAAGTCAGCTGAGGAAGTCAGTGTCAGGGTAGAAGAAGGGCATGGGGCTGTGGGAAGAGTTTTCAAGGAACCAAGTAATCAGTCAAGCTTTTAGTAGTGCTGGAGATTAAAAGTACGAAGATTTGGCAACTTTACGAGGGAAAAGAACCTTAGTCACTATAACGTCCTCTGCTTCTTGGTGCAAGGCTGGTGTGAACAGTTGCTTTGACTCAAGGCTTATGGGGATCTGGTCAAACCACATTCTTGTCTGACCTTTCATCTTAAAGGAAGACATACCCACACTTACCCATTTTTGGCCTCAATCCCTTGAATTCACACTTGGGAAACCTGAGCCTGGTGTCTGGGGGCCCTGGTGGAGAACTGGTGGATGTAAGGGCAGCACTTGCTCAGGTTGTCAGGCATTCCTTGTGGTCATCTCTGCTAGATGAGGTAACCCCAGTTATGGTCTGGGAAGCCTGTGGTCTTTTATAGTAGTTCAACTGAGAAGTATTGGGTTTTATTTGTGGGTGAAACTTAACAGACATTGATGGCTCTTATGCCTTCTGTGTGTGAGAGGCTGTGAACTTACCTCTTATCATACCAGGGATTTCTACCCTTAGGCCCCCAAAGGCAAAACTTCCTTGTGTCATATGTTAGAGGAGAAGAAAAGGGCTCCAGATCTTTGGAATCAGTTTGATTAGTACTTATAGGTCACTTGTAAACTTCCATAGGTGCTAGGGAGATCTCTTCAAGAGGCCGAATGTTTTTACATTGTAATGAAGTATATAGATGGGTGTTTATTGATTTAGCACAGACATGTATTTGCATTTTAAGGGGACAGAGTTCATTTATGAGGCCCCTTGGGAAAGCTTAAAGACAAGTAAGGCCCTTTCTAGCATTCCTTAAATTGTATCACACAGGCACCAGCCACACCACTGCATTAAAGCCTGGCTGACCTGACCCAGGGGAAAAATGGGTCAAGAGAAATGTGAAAACTCTTAAGTTTACTCTTGATGTATCACTTATTCAGAAATACTAACCATTAGTTTCTCCTGACTCCCTGCTCATACAGGCGCTGCTGGGAGACAGTGGTAGCCAGAACTGGAACACTGGAACAACAAATAAATACGGACGCCTAGACCGGGAGCTGCAGTTAGCCAATTCCCATTTCATTGAGGAGCAGCAGGCGCAGCAACAGGTACCCCACGAGCAGTCAGCTGAGGATGGGTGGGAGGAGGCAGGGAGCCTCCCGTACTTACTCTGCCAGCCACCGGCTTTTGTTGTGTCATGACAAGCTGGTTAGATCAGAGCTCGTCCTGAAGTTGACTGTGTCTAAATGTGTAATAATTGCATATGTAAAGGTTTTTAAAACCTTGAAAGCATGAGTTCCTCAAGCTCAATTAGGTCTCTTAGGAAAAGCAGACCAGATATCTAAAACTGACAGGCAAGGCCATTGGGTTTTCAAAATGAAAACAAAAACCCACTGCCCCAGCCACCATTCGTGTACTCAGGGTTTTGTTCATTTTTAACAAGCGCCACTTTCAGAAATATCTCTTGTTTTTTCATTGAAAATTATTGGTTGGTTCCATGATCCATGAAAATGACTACTTTGGTGGAGGTTATGGGACACAGGGAAAGTGCAGTTGGTTACGTCTGTGTTGTTTCTGATGTGCAGCCATATTAATAAAAAGAAGCTAATGGTGATGTATCTGGGGACTCGAAGGTCTTCAGCCCATTGAAACTGTCGGTTCTTAATACCGTGTCTCTGTGCACATGTAGGTTTTGTGTTCTTCCATGGCATGTCTGCTTAACCAGCTGTCTACCTAAATTGCTCTTAAATCAAGCAAACTTTTTTCTATAAAAAGTGAGGAGGATGCAACACAATTAAAAGTAAATACTTGTCAGTGAGTAGTTGTCCTTGGGGTAACTTACTGCCACACAGCCTCCTCTGGTTTGTCCTTGAGCACAGAGAGAGAGAGATTCCATGTGCGTGGTTTTTCCACATCCAGAGATTGGCCAGACTCTTGTATTTAAGCTCTGGCCGTCTGTTGTGAATTGAGACCTTGATCTTGGCAGTGGGCGTCTACTCCCAAACATCCCCGTGTCTCAGTGGTCATCTGCACGTGTGCTTTCAGCCATTGTCTGTTCCCTCATTGGACTTCAGCCAAGCGGAGTAAATCTCTCCTGACGGTTTCAAGCCCCGCTGACTGCTCACAAGTTGGATCAGCAGGAGATATCAGTAGCTTGACAATCCAGCCTTTTGAGCAGTGTGTTCTCTCAGAGGCGACGGTCTGGTCCTTTGATTTCTGGGCTTTGCTTCTGAATGTGAATTGTCCCAAGTTGGCAAAGAAACTAGCAGCTGCTAGAGTGCTGGGCTTGGAACCAGGTAAGACGGATTTTAATTGCTTATTTCCCATTTCTCTGGCACCAGTTGATCGTGGAACAGCAGGATGAGCAGTTGGAGCTGGTCTCTGGCAGCATCGGGGTGCTGAAGAACATGTCCCAGCGCATCGGAGGGGAGCTGGAGGAGCAGGCAGTGTGAGTATTGAGATGCCCTCTCGCGCAGTGAAATTGAGGGGAAAAGCCATCTTATGCGACCCTGGAAATCCTGGCAGTTACATGGCTGGTAAACTGAAGCTGTTTTAGTTTCTGCTACATTTTTATTCTGTCTTAAAGAGCAGCTTCTCCAAAAGAAGCAAATCTATTTAATAAAATTTACAACAGGTTTAGAGAAAGTTATTAGTACAATATTTTTAACCACCTCCAAAGACAGATAAAAATTCCTCTGCACAGATACTTGAAATACAGTTACAAATGGGATTTTGAAACAGTGAAGGCTCTGTGACCTTTGGAGATTTTTGTTCCAAAGAGAATAGGACATAAGCTAATTTAACTTTATCATCTGTGACTCTCCCACAACAGCGAACAAAATTTTTTTGGATAGATAAAATTTATCTCCCATTAACAAAAAAAAATCTTTCTTAAAAAATAAATAAAAATAAGAAAATACAACTTGTGTTTCTTTGTTTTTCCTTAAGAATAGTCTCTTTTGACTCTGAAGTATGATGACAAAAATAGTAAACACTACCACACAGTACGTTTACCTTTTCACAATTTTTTCTGAAGAAAAGTAAGATGGTCCACCATGATATTTCAGATATTTCCTATCTCATCCTTATGTTTATTATTACACATTCTTTCATTATAAATTGTCACTGGGCACCTGTTCTCCATCAGGCCCTCTGGGAGACCCTGGGGATATAGGAGCAAATAGAGTAGACAGTGTCTCTGCCGTCCTAAGAGTTTGTCACTTACTGGGAAGAGCAGACATTGTGTAAATGAAAGCAGGTCATGAAGTCATGACAGAGAAGCAGGAGGGCCATTGTGGCAGCATGGGTGCATGCTGCCTGGAAAGCCCTACTTAGCCTAAAATCCTGGAAGGATGTATAGACAGTAGTGAGGTGAGGTGAGAGTCAGTGTCAGGGAGCAGGGGAGGAGAGCGTGTGTAGGAGGAAGAACACACCCTGTGAAGACAGGAGCAGAAAGGTGACATCCAGAGACAGAGCAGGCCAGGGAAGGCCTTGTCAGTGTGCTGAGGAGGTGTGATCAGGTGTCAGGCCCATCTGTCCATGACCGAGATAATGTCCTGGAGTAGAGCCAGACAGAAAGCTGGAATGGCAGGGATTGAGGCACAAATGCTTACTTCCTATCTAAAATGGGTCAGAACCCAGTTTAGTTTCAGTTTGGGGATGAGAAGGAACTGATGGCCTGAGCTTCTCTGTTGGTGAGTAGTTGAGTCTGTGAGACTTTCAGTTAGTGATAGTGAATGGAACACAGCCCCCGATCTCTGCTCCCCCTCCAAAGCCCACAAGAACAATAGTAAAGGGGTTTTTAAAAAAGGAGTAAAGCCTGTGGCGTGGAATAACAAAGAATAGCCGTAACATTAGATCCTAGAAAGTGAATAGATGACACTCAACAGATTAGAAGAAGTTGGATCCTCAGCCACCAAAGGGGAACACCAAGGAGCAATGTGCTGCACGCCCCAAACCCCTCTGCTATGAAGAGTGTTTATTCAGTCATAGTAATGTCAGTGCCAACAGTAACATAATCAAATTATGTCTCATTTGTATCAGAGGAGAAAGGGAACATAAGTAGGAAGGACACAGAGATGGGGAATAAAGTAGGATGAGAGCTAAATCCTATTCTTTCTGAGTGCTGAGTTAGTTGGTAAAGTCTAAAGGTGAAAGTCAGCATCCCAAGGTACAAGCGTGTTGCTTCCCAAAATGTAGAAAGCAAAGTTGGACGTGGAGGCTCACGTTTGTAATTCCAGCACTCCGGAAGGCCAAGACAGGTGGATTGCTTGAGCTCAGGAATTCAAGAGTGAGACCCCATCTATACTAAAAACAGAAAAACTAACTGGGCATTGTGGTGGGCACCTCTAAGTCCCACCTACTTCTGAGGCTGAGGCAAAAGGATTGCTACAGCCCAAGAGTTTGAAGTTGCTATGAGATTCAATGCCAGGGCATTCTACCCAGGGCAACAGAGTGAGTAGAAAGCACCAAGAAAATAGCGTAAGGAGTTGAACCTTTCAAGGAAATAGAGAACAATTATGTTTTTTCATAAAAAGCCTTATACAACTATTTTGTTTAAACTGCGTATGTGTATAGTCCTGATAAAAATAAAACGTAAGGCTATGCAAGGCTCTCACCTACAGTCGTAGCACTCTGGGCTGAGGCAGATGGATTGCCTGAACTCAGAAGTTTGAGACCAGCCTAAGCAAGAGTGAGACCCCATTTCTACTAAAAATAGGAAAATTAGCTGGGCATGGTGGTATATGCCTGTAGTCTCAGTCACTTGGGAGACTGCAGCAGCTGGATAGCTTGAGCCCTGAAGTTGAGGTTGCAGTGAGCTATGATGACACCACTGCACCCTGCCCAGAGTGACAGAGCAAGATTCTGACCTCAAATAATTAATTTTAAAAATTAAAAGGAAAAAAACATGAGTCTTAGGCCAGTGCTATCTACTATAATAGTCACTAGCCACGTGTGGCTTTTGAGTTAGTGAAATGTAGCCAGCTGGAATTGAGATGTACTGCAAGTGTCAAGAGCACACTGGACTTTGAAGCCTTAGAATGGAAAAATGTAAAATCCCTAGAACTCCAAAATCAAAATCATACCTTATCCGAGGGATTTTGGATAACACATTAGGGTCCTAAATCCTATTTTGTATCTAAAACGGAGGCTTAGATCCTGTTAATTCATAGCCAGTGTGTTGCCAAAGCTTTGTGCTTAACCAGCCACCTTCTTTGTCTGCTCCTCTCCCCAGTATGTTGGATGACTTCTCTCATGAGTTGGAAAGCACTCAGTCTCGGCTGGACAACGTGATGAAGAAGCTGGCGAAGGTGTCCCACATGACCAGTGGTATGTATGGTGTTTACAGCTTAACAATCTGTGCTTAGTCTCGACACTCTGCTAGGGGTACTCTCTCACGGCTGTGCCCACACAGATCCTTTCCTATGGCACATTTCTCTCTGTCGCTTTAGGATCAGAGAATGGAAAACATGTATGTGGAGGCCTTACTTCCTGCATAGCCTGGGATTGGGAAAAGATGGTTTTTGCTGCCCCCCACTGTGTTTGGTGGTTTTATCCCAGTGGAGAAACTTTCTTTGCAATTACAGAATCCTTTTTTTATTATTATTATTTTTTACCTCCTTGACAAAATTGGAAACTCACTTAAGATAGTAATTAAGAAGCCAGTTACTGTTTTTCCTGAGCAAGCTTTCATTGATAGAAAAATACCTGCTACCTCAGAATACAATGGCTTCGGAGATCTAGTATAAATTGTTATTTTTAAATCCATAGTGAAGGCTCGGCGTCCATAGCGCAGTGGTTATGGCGTCAGCCACATGCACCATGGGTAGCGGGTTTGAACCTGGCCCGGGCCAGCTAAACAACAATGACAGCTGCAACAACAACAAAAAAGTAGCCTGGCGTTGTGGTGGGTGCCTGTAGTCCCAGCTACTTGGGAGGCTAAAGTAAGAGGATCGCTTAAGCCCAAGAGTCTGAGGTTGCTGTGAGCTGTGACACTATAGGATTCTCCAGAGGGTGACATAGTGAGACTCTGTCTCAAAAAAAAAAAAAAAAAAGAAAGAAAAAATGGTAAGGCAACAGATAGCCCAAAGAGGAAAAGGACCTATTATATGTAAAATAGAGGGAAGCTGGGTGGTGCCTGTGGCTCGTAGGAGTAGGGTGCCGGCCTCATATACTGGAGGTGGCGGGTTCAAAAAATAAGTAGATAAATAAATAAAAAGAAAATAGAGGGAAGCTCCTACTTAGAGTTATTTCCTTCTTTCTCTCCAGGGGCAAATAACCGTTTTGCTTCTAGTAGGCTGTTCATTGCCTGAAGCTTTGCATATAGGGGAAGCAGGCACCAGTTTAGTTCATCTATCACACTCTCAGAGAAAGGTTTGCAGTCTTCTTTCTGACTCTCAGTTTTCTGCTCGTCCACCCCACCCCTCTGCTTTAAAAAAACAAAAGCTTTAATAAAGTCTTATATAACCAGTTTAAATACCAGGCCCCCCCACCCCTCTCTCTCTCTCTCTCTCTCTCTCTCTCTCTCTCTCTCTCTCGTGTGTAGTAGTCACAAAGTCAAGGAGCTACTTCAGCACCAGTTTTGTTTGGGGAAGAGTAAGTGAACAAAGATGTACTGTGTCTTTGTTTCCCAGCATTCTGGGTATGAATAATTTAGAAAAGTACTTGCATTGTGATAAGCAGCTCAGTGTGTATAAATAGCACTGAGGCTTGCTTATGCTTTATTCTACTTTCTTCCAAAAGGAAAGTTTGGAAAGCAAAGTATGAACTTTGGTTATATTTGTATAAGAAAAAAGAGCCAAGAAGCAGAGCGCTTAGCCTGAAAGGCACTTCGTTTCTGACACGTCACCTGTGTTTTCATTTTAATCTTTGCTTGCTACCCAGAGTCCTGCTGAGGACCTCCTCCTGCGTGGCAGTATCTGCTTCAGTTTGATGACCAGTTTGATTTGTATTTACCTGGGTTTTCCTCTGTACTTTTTGTAAAAGTTCACTGCTTTTCAGTCAAACCTATACATACAAAAGGAAGTGTATCAAGTCACACCAAAGTTTAAGCATTAATGAACACACACAGGTTCCACAGTTCTTGAGAGGCAGAATATCTGCCCCTTCCCTTGGTGGGCTGCTTTGTGGGCAGAAACCAGCTAAGACTCCACATTTACTTTTATTTTTTTTTTTAATTGAGACAGAGTCTCATCTCACTTTGTCGCCCTCGGTAGAGTGCTATGACATCATAGCTCACAGCACCCTCAAACTCTTGGGCTCAAGTGATTCTCTTGCATCCCTCCCTAATAGCTGGGTCTATAGGCACCTGCCACAATGTCTGGCAATTTTTTTTGTTTGTTTAGCAGGCCCTGGCTGGGTTTGAACCCACCAGACCCAGAGCATGTGGCCAGTGACCTAACCAGTGAGCTATGGGCGCCTAGTCCACATTTACTTTTTTGAATGATTCAAGAGAGACATTAATTGCATTATTCTCCTACCCAGAGAAGTATATATTTTTGAGTAGATACCAAGTTTTCTTCCTCCTTATTTTCCAGCATTCAATTCATCTTCTGTCTTTAGGGTAAGAAATATTTTGAGAGAGAGAGAAATAAACTATATTGGAGTTCCTTTTGTTCCCCTCTGACTTTTTGAGGCAAGTCCTGAGTTTGCGAAGCTGCTTAAAACTTGTCAGTTAAAGTCACAGAAGCCCCTATTGTTAGTCCCTGTATTCCTTCTGTTTGGGAAGTCTCTGTGAGAAGTGCAGGGGAGATGTCTGCTAGGGTAACAGCTCCCTGGTTCCTGCTTCATAGAAGCAACTTAACACTTCAAAGGAAATGGTCTTAAAGGAGCATTCTTGAGTTGGCCCAACTTGGGTAATGTGTTTCTCCTTGGTGAAAACCCCTGTTTAAGGCACTTGGAGAAGAAAAAGGGATTGGAGGTGATCGGAGGCTGATGAAAAGCCAAAAAGTGGAAATCTGGTCCATTATTGGGACTCTGGCACTGAGAATGGTGGGATGCCTGGGAGGAGGGAGTCAGCGCAGGAGTGTGTGTGAGGTTGAGTGAGGCAGTGGGGCAGGGGGCAGTTACTTCTCTGTTTTTGTCCTACAGAGCATCAACTAATCATGTTAGTGAGAGTGGCTTTAAACTATTGTATGTAAAAAGTGCATGTAAACATTTTTTTCTTTCCTTTTTAATTAATAAACTTTACTTTTTATAGCCGTTTTAGGTTCATGGCAAACTTGAGTATACTACACCCCCTCTCTTCCCACACATGTCACCTCCCCCATCAGTGACGCCTCACATCACAGTGGTACATGCGTCTGTTAATGTCAGTGACCCTACACTGACACATCGCTCACCATCCCCGAAGCCCATAGTTTTCATTAGGATTTACTCTTGTGTGTGTGTGTGTGTGTGTGATTTTGTTTTTGTCTTATGTTATGATCATACATAATTTTAAAACTTGTATATGTCTCTTCCGTTTTACACAGTTTTTCTACAGTTTTACAAAGTTGTTCTACTGTGGTTGTTCTACAGTTTCTAAAGAGTTGTTTAAAGACAATCCCAAATTATAACTTAGTCTGATTTAGGTAGTAAATAATTCAAAAGTTTAAATTGCAATTTTTTTAGAGACAGAGTCTCACTTTGTCGCCCTTGATAGAGTGCCATGGAGTCATAGCTCACAGCAACCTTTGGGCTTAGGTGATTCTCTTACCTCAGCCTCCCAAGTAGCTGGGACCACAGGCGCCTGCCAGAACGCCCGGCTATTTTCCTGTTGCAGTTTAGCCGGGCCTGGGCCTGAGCCTACCGCCCTGGGTATATGGGCCTGGCACCCTACTCACTGAGCCACAGCGCCACCCCTAATTTGCTATTTTCTGACATACTGACTTTTAAAAGCATTTGACCTTACTCATAGATTATCTGTAAGTGTTAAATATTCTTTATTTGACACTACACATAAACCACACTAAAATGCCTTTCAATAAATAAAAGGCAGCATTTTAGTTGACCCAGGGAAATTAGATTGGCATAGTAAAGATGAAAAATACAAAGTAAACATCACTACCTTCTCTTCAGCCGTGGCCTTTAATGGGCTAACGAACACCAATTAAAACACCAGTGAGTCTTACTTGGTTCTGAGGCAGTGAAGGGATTTCCTCAGCATTTAAATATATTCACATAACCAGTTACATAAATCTTAATATAAAACCAATTTTCAATAGGTTTTGGGAGAGCAATTTACTACCTTTGTGAAAAGTTGAACAGCACTAATTAAATCTAATCATATCCTCAAAAAGGGAAAGCAGTGATACCATTTATTGAACTGGAATCACTATCAAAATCCAAAAAACAGGTCAGATTCATTTAATTACAAGCCAGTCTTAGTTAAATCAGGACTATCCAACAAAAATATTCCGTCACTCATTCATGATCTGAATTCTAGTATGAGACCAATCAAATTATGGTACTCATAAAAAAAGCCATGACATCTTTCTCTTTTGTAATAAATAAGGCAGTGGCCAGTTATTACTCATTAGAAGCTTTTTTTTTTTTTGCAATTAAAGTGGCTTTACTCCACATGGAGGGGGCTGGTGGGGTGAGATTCCTGACTAGATCCACCCATTAGAAGCTATTTTGAGATTAGCAATCAAGTCTGCCTGTCCTCCCTTCTTCTTAATGCCAATGAAGATCATTTTTGTTCCAGGGATGTACTTCTTGGGATTCTCCAAATACTCCATCCGTGTGTCCTCTCCCCGGGTCATAGCTTTGTTCTTGTTGGCGTCCGTGTAGAGAAGCCAGAAGCAGCCTAACCCTTCTTCTGCCCAAAGAGAAGGGAGCTTTGGCCCAGTCTTGTGCTTGCCTCCCTTTTCCACAGTAGGGCACTGGGCACACTTCTGAACAAAAATCTTCTTGCCTTTCTCCATATCACCCATACTGAATTCTCTCTTTGATTGCTGACAGTACAGAAGTTCTGGGCCGGAAGCTGGCAGTCCCACTCTCTAAGTCCAGGGTTCTCTCTTTTTATTGGTATATATTTGGGGGTACATGTGATAAGGGTTCATTCTTGGTGCTGTACCTGCTAGAGTAGTGACAAATGTATAATGATGTGAATCCACAATTAGAGTATCCTACAGACTAGTTTCTCCACCCTAAAGATTATCTGTGCTCCTCTTATTCAACCTTTCCTCCTCATACACCCCTAGAAACCACTGATCTTTTTACTGTCTCCATAATTTTTTTTGCCTTTCCAGCCATGTATGTAGTTGGGATCATATAGCATGGAGCCTTTTCAGACTGGCCTCTCACAGTAATATGTATCAAAGTCTCTTCTGTGCGTTTTCATGGCTTGATAGTGCATTTCTCTTTTAGCATTGAATAATATTCCATTGTCTGGATGGACCATAGTTTATCCATTCACCTACTGAAGGACATCTTAGTTGCTTCCAAGTGTTGGCAGTTATGAATAAAGCTGCTATAAACATCTATGTGCAGTTTTTGGCCGGGGCTGGGTTTGAACCCACCCCCTCAGGCATATGGGGCTGGCACCCTACTCCTTTGAGCCACATGTGCAGATTTTTATATGGGCATAAGTTTTTAGTTCTCGGGGTAAGAAGCAGTGCAGCTGCTGGGTGGCAATGGTCAGCGTGTTTAGTTTTGTAAGAAAAGAAACTGCCAAACCGTCTTCTGAAGTAGCTATACCGTTCTGCATTGCCACCAGGAGTTGTTGTGTTACCTTCTAGGAGTTTTATAGTTTAACATTTTACATTTAGGTCTATGATCTGTGTTGAGTTAATTTTTGTAAAAGGTGCGAGATCTGTGTCTAGATTTTTTTTTTTTTACATGTAGACATCTAGTTGTTTCAGTACCACCTGCTGAAAAGACTGTCTTTGTTCTCTTGTCTTGCCTTTGCTATAATACTTTGTTAAAGATCAGTTGACTTTATGTATGCGGGCTCATTTCTGGGCTCTCTCTCCTTTCCACTGATCTAGTTGTCTGTGCCATTAATTCCACACTGTTTGATTAATGTTATAGTAAGTCTTATAGTTGTACCATACTTCTTGGATACTCTGGGCCTTTCTTTATTCCTTTCTTTTTTCTTTCCAGGTTTGGAGGTTTCTATTGATATACCCTTAGGCTCAGAGATTCTGTCCTCAGCCACGTCAAGTCTCCTGATGAGTTCTTTAAAGGCATTGTTCATTCTTGTTACAGTGTTTTTAGTCTTTAGCATTTTTGATTCTTTCCTGGAATTTCTCTCTGCTTACATCATCCATGTATTCTTGCATCTTATCTACTTTTTTCATTAAAGACCATGACATATTAACCATAGTTTTCAAAATTCCTCATCTAGTATTTCCAATTCCTACCATGTCTGACTGACTCTTGTTCTGATGATGGTTCAGTCTCTTCAAACTGTTGTTTTTCCCTTTTAGTTTTGTGTTGAAGGGTGAACATGATACACTGTGGTAAATACTTCAGTATGTGGTGGTGAGGGGCTGGGGGCGGATGGTACCCCTGTGGTTGGATTTTGGCCTTTTGTTGAGCCTGTGCCCCAGACTCTGAGCATTACCAGTTTTGCTCAATTTTTTTACTCCTGGGGGCGAGGGTGGGCAGGATGGTAGAGTGGGCTGGAGTTGGGTATTTATTTCCCTTTCTCAAGATCAGTTAGGGCCTGATAAAACCCCAGGATGTTAGGCTCTGGTTGGTTTCTCCTGAGAGTAAACTTTTAGAACAGAGTGTTCTGGCATATTTCAAAATGTTTATTTTTTTCTCCCCTCCACCTGCCAGAAGTATGAGGGAATTTTTCTCTTGCTTGAGCTCCTGGAGGTAAAACTCACTAAAATGTGAAGGGCACCTTTGATGGGTCCCCCTGGAGTCTTTTTTAATCTCTGATTTGTCCACACTGAGTCTTCAGCAGCTTGTCATTTGCCGGGCAGTCCCCCTGCCCTGGCGCTGGTTCCCGAGAGCTTGCTGCTCTGGGTTTCTGTCTTGGTGAATTGTGGCTCCCGGTATAGCCTGTAGGTTTCTCCAGGTCTGGGGTACAGCTTCCCTGTGACCTCATCTCTTTGACAGGTTTCTGTCTTGGTGAATTGTGGCTCTCTGTATAGCCTGTAGGTTTCTCCAGGTCTGGGGTGCAGCTTCCCTTTGCACCTCATCTCTTTGACAGATCTATGAAGAGTTACTTTTTCAGTTTGTTCAGCTTTTTACTTATTAGGACAGAGTGGCAACGTCTAAGCTCTTAACATGCTGGATCAGAAATTAGAAATCTAACATGTTTAAATAAATTAAAACATGCTACATATTCAGGTTTTCTTTGCCATTGGAGTGGTAGTTAAGCAGGTTAAAAGTCTTACCTTTGGTAGGCAAACTGCCTCCTCAATCCCTTTGGAACAGTTCGACTTCAGAAAAGAAAGGAATGGGCTTGGGGTCTGTGTCCTTACCCGATTTTATTAACTTCTAAATGAGTTTCTGGCGTGGCTGAGGTGAACCAAGGTGGTCAACATTTAAGAGACACTTCATTTATTATAATTTGGTGGCAGTTCTCTTGTCTGGTTCTAAGACTTTAATATCCATTATGTTTAAAATAACTTTAAGTGTGTTTTTCTGTGTGACAGTTTTGCAGTCTGTTTTCTTAGAATCAAACCTTTTGAGAATCAGTATACCTGTATATTCATACTGACGTGGAACTCATTCCTAGGAGTTAAACTGCATTTTCTTAGGCCGGTAAATTCTTCTATTAGCCTGACCTTTTGTGGAAGACGCCAGGACTCGTCTATGGAAAGACTACTTGTTCTTTCTGTATCTCCCCAAATTAAGGACACATCGTAACATTGACAGAATCCTCTTTGCATCAGGCTTTGGCACCGCACAGTTTGTGTGTGACAGTGTTTGTGCTGTTTTAATTCTCAAAACAACAGCCCCTCAAGGCAGCCGTTGTAGAGTTACAGGACCACAGTCAGGATTGTGAGCTAGAATAGGGCTCTTTCTGGCCTTCTATCCCACAGACCCTCCCTGCTCTTGGCCGTTTGGATGGACTCTAGCCATTTTTTTGCCTGCTGTTTGAAGTTGTTGGTAGGGCAGAAAGTTCCAGAAAAGACATTCTGCTTTCATTTACAAATGAGCTGTCTAAATTACTTTACCTGGCTACTGGGTAAGTAATCTTACTTCTTATTTGACTAGGTATGGTGTGAAATTAATCATGCTCTCTCAATGGAGAGTTTTTCAGCAGTTTATTTCCTGAAATGACCACCAATAGCTTTCATCTCCTTCTCCTCCTCTCATTGTCCTCTTTGAGAAAAGAACGTGATTATTGTTAAATTAAATGACTTGACTTTGGTGCAGATTTGACTTTGATCTGCTGTACCAATGCCAACACCTTTTTCAGGGACGTGCTAACACCAGTAGAAAGCGCACATGCACAGGTTTTAATTAAAGCCAGAGACAAAAAGCTCGTACTTATTATGAAGCACATTTGCAAGGGACTAGCAAAGCTGTGAGTGTGCATGAAGTGTAGACCAAGAGCAGAGCAGCATTAGAGGAGCAGGCACCTGGGCAAGTTCAATACTTCTGCCCCTGTCACTTGCACGTTCTGTCCCTGATCCTGCACTAACACACCTTGGGGAAGGGTTGGTGATGGCACCGGAGGTCAGAGTGTGAGCCTTGCTGACCTCATCATGTTGCTCTACCAGGGCTCCCTCCCCACAGTGCAGCTACACTTTTCTGCTTCAGACGTGTCACCTTAATTCCATGTAACTGTATCTTGGGGAATGTGGAATCCCTGGGAGAGCTAATCCTCACGTCTTGCTGCCCTGCCTTCCAGATCGGCGCCAGTGGTGCGCCATAGCCGTCCTGTTTGCAGTGCTGCTGGTCGTGCTGATCCTCTTCCTAGTGCTGTGATGGCAGGGCCCGAGGGAGCAAGTTCCTCCTGCACACGAGCTGAGGGAGGAGGAGAAGCGACCACACATGACGTTGCTGTCTACTCACATTCCTCTCCTGGAAACATACTGCTGCACTGACTTTACTCTGTGTGACCCCACAAGTGAGACAGCTCCTCTGTCCCAGCTGGAAGGACCAGTGGGAAGAACAAACAGATGACTGCCCTCCTGGTGCTGGCTGGACAACAGAAGCCCAGTGCCGCTTGGCCTATGTGAGGACAACTAGCCACTGCTTTGCCTCCCTGGACCTCATTCCTTGAGGAGGGACCCTGAGTAATCCAGAAAACTTAGATTCCACTAGTGTGCTGTTGCTCATTCCATGCATCCTTGGCAGCTCTTTCCTTCTGCTCACACCCTCCCCCTGCTTGGACAGTGCACTGCTGTCCCATCAAAACAACCTGTGGGGAATTCGAGCTTCTAGGTATGTTTCATTTCCCATTGCTGTAGCATTTCTAAGCCCCTGAGAGCTGATTACTATTGAGAACAGAGGCTCAGAAACAGTTTGTGACAGAACATGCAGTGTTTGATTTTTCAGGGATAAATGATGAGATAAAATTGGTTTTCCAGGTGCATTTTTTATACTAGGAATAACTAATAGAAAATGATGAAACACCTTGGGGTTTGGATGGCTTTAATTGATGTGAGCAATTAAAAAAGAGCAGCAGGATCCTGCGCTAACACACTCTGGGGAAGGGTTGCTGATGGCACTGGAGGTCAGAGTGAGAGCCTGGCTGACCTCATGTTGCTCTATCAGGGCCCCCTCCCTGCAGTGCAGATGGCATTTATAGGGTGGTTCTTACATACAGTGGCTGAATGGCTCAGCAGCACACTTGAACAAATTAGGATACTGGGTTATCCTCATTGATTGTTATTTTATTCCTGTGGCACTCTACTTTGGGGGGATGGGATTGGGAGTGGGTAATACATTTATTACATTTACTCAGAAACCATAATGACAAAAAAGCTAGCTTTGGACCAGATTTCTCTTACCCTGTGTGTAATTGGTGAGGATGGGTAGGTGAACTTGGTTCTTTTTCCCTGATATGAGAACTTGATTTTATCATCCATTCAAATAACTGAGCCAGTCCAAATTCAAATGATGCTTTAATTGAGCGTAAGTAGTTGAAACTGCTGAAACACTAAACTTCAAGCTTCTGATGACTTTTCAAATGCCTCAAATGTGTACATGTATTATATATAGGATATTTTTATAGCTTCCCTGGTGAATAATCTGATATTAAAGTGGCGTCTGGACCCAGAGCTGGAACTCCGCGTGGAGGCTGCTGGTCTCTCCTCGGCACCTTCTCTTGCACTTGGAAAGAACAGCAACACCTGGATAGAGTTCTAGCTTTGACTTGGCATTTCCTTGTCTTTTGAGGTGCATTCCTCAGCGCACTAACTTTTTTTTTAACCTTTCCTTTCCCATGTTTTGTTTTTATTTCTTGTGCTTTTACTTTGGGTTTCCCATCCCCCACCCCTTTTTGTGATTTACAATGATGTGCTTGCCCAGCTAACTTTTGAATTGCACTTTTTAATAAATATTTGTAACAATTTTTTTAAGAAGGATATTTTCTCTTATTTGTGCTCATGGTAGGTAAGGAAATCTGCTTATTAGGATTTTAGGAAGCTAAAAGCAAGTTTATAAAACTAAAAGGGTGGCTGATATCATGTTTACACTCAGCTCTAATGTTTGACATACAGATAAGTTATTTTCAAATTAGAAAAAAAGTGAATATTGCAAAGGGCTTCAGGTATAGGGTACTAGGTTATTTATGTTTTACAAAGTTTTAAGACTTACTCAAATAAATTGTAAACTTAGAATAGGGATGGTCCTTAGATTAGAATTAAAACAGGCTCAGCGCCTGTGGCTCAATCGGCTAAGGCGCCAGCCACATACACCTAAGGTGGCGGGTTTGAATCCCCATCCCGAGCCCGCCAAACAAGAATGATGGCTGCAACCAAAAAATGGCCGGGCGTTGTGGCGGGTGCCTGTGGTCCCAGCTACTTGGGAGGCGGAGGCAGGAGA
>CAUYQV010045607.1:0-43951 GCA_963574575.1 Galagoides demidoff
CTCCAACTCCTGGGCTCAAGCGAGTCTCCTGCCTCCGCCTCCCAAGTAGCTGGGACCACAGGCGCCCGCCACAACACCCGGCCATTTTTTGGTTGCAGCCATCATTGTTGTTTGGCGGGCCTGGGCTGGGGATTCGAACCCGCCCCCTTAGGTGTACGTGGCTGGCACCTTAGCCGATTGAGCCACAGGCGCCGAGCCAGGAGCACTGGTTCTTAATTAACATCACTGCCACCCCAACCCACAGTAGGTTCTTCAGGAGTTCCCGGTCAGCTCTTATTGCTTGTCAAGATATTTTAGGAGCCTGAGGGGCGGGGATCAGGTGGCAGATGGGGGTACTGCCCTGCCAAGTAGACTTGTCTCTCATCCCTGTAACATGAGCTTCTGGATCTGCCTCACCTGATCCCCACCCTCAGCATGACATGGGCTCTAGGCTAGGCACCTACTTTGTTCCCCCCTCACCCCACAGTGGTTTGAGCCATCTCAGTTTGGCACGTGGTGGGCCATCCTGTCAACCAGCATGAACCTGGCTGGAGGGCTGGGCCCTATCCTGGCCACCATCCTCGCCCAGAGCTACAGCTGGCGCAGCACACTGGCCCTGTCTGGGGCGTTGTGTGTGGTTGTCTCCTTCCTCTGTCTCCTGCTCATCCACAATGAACCTGCTGATGTTGGACTCCGCAATCTGGACCCCACCCCCTCCAAGGGCAAGAAGGGTGAGCCCCCACCTAAGCCAACCATTGGGGTACCTTTATTTGTCATTTGTTGGGCAGATTTTTGTTGAGAATTAGCTATATGCCTAGTCCTGTGCTAGCCAGTGGATGCAGGGGAAGGAGTGAGAAGGGAGGTGGGCAGTATACAAAATTCCATCCCGAGAGGCGGTTAGGTACCAGACAAATGGCAGGCCAAGTGCTGTGACCCATGTTAGACCTCCCAACACAGCACAGACTCCCTTGTCCTGCATAGCATCCTAAGCTTACATGGTCCTCAGTTTCTCGTTCATTCATTGAGGCTTGCAGGAGAGTGGGGTAGAAGAGAGCAGTGGGATGAGGGGATACCCTTCACGCAGATCCTGATTGTGCTGATGGACTCTGCCCCTGTGGCTGGTTAATGAATGGTGGGGGCTCAGGTGGGAGCAGGGCAGCAGTGGCAGAGCCTGAGGCCTGGCCTTTTCCTATCTCCAGGTTCTGCGAAGGAGGAGAGCACCCTACAGGAGCTGCTGCTTTCACCCTATCTGTGGGTGCTCTCCACTGGCTACCTTGTAGTGTTTGGAGTAAAGACCTGCTGTACTGACTGGGGCCAGTTCTTCCTTATCCAGGAGAAAGGACAGTCAGCCCTTGTGGGTAAGATGAGTGTTGAGATGGGGTGGACATAAGGAGCAGGAAGGAACCAGTGCAGGGGATGGGAAAGTTCAGGCTTTATCCCTTTAGGGGTAAAGGTTGCTTTCCTTTAATCTCTTTATTCTTCCCTGAGGCCAGTCACTCTTGGGGACCCTGTACCTCTCTGGGTTTAAGCCACTGTGGGACAATTCTAAAGTGTAACACCCTCCCATCTTGCCCTTCCCTCTTCTCACTGTAACTCCCCACTGCAGGTAGCTCCTACATGAGTGCCCTGGAGGTTGGGGGCCTTGTAGGCAGCATCGCAGCTGGCTACCTTTCAGACCGGGCCATGGCAAAGGTGAGTGGGCAGAAGGGACAGGAAGGAGAAGGGTCCTTTTGAATCTTCCCAGCATGGCTGGGACAAGCCTTGGAGAGAGAGGAGTCCTGGGGCAGAGGCAGGTTGGCAGATGGTGGTTCCAGGCTACTTTTAATTTTCCAGGGGATTTGTAGGTAAAGCTCTTAGGAATAAGTTTCAACTGATGTCAAGGAGAACCAGAATTCCTTCTAGCCTAGCTGTAGCCTTCTCCATAGCCTTAGGAAAAGTGGGGCTGGGCACAGTCTAGGTGCAGCTCCCTAGCACGTGTCCTAAGCCTGTCCCAATTAGGGTGGAGGAAGGGATGTTGTGGAGTTTGCCCTCAAACAGAATGGGCAGCTCCCAGGGCCTCACAGAGGTGCCCAGGGCCAAGAACTGTGGTGGGGTTGCCAAAGACCTGTCAGCAGAGGCCCTGCTGTGTCAGAGTCCAGGAGTGGGGGTTCTCTGCCCTGAGGGCCTGACATTGCTGGCACTGTATCCATAGGCAGGGCTGTCCATCTACGGGAACCCTCGACATGGCCTGTTGCTGTTCATGATGGCTGGCATGACAGTATCCATGTACCTCTTCAGAGTAACAGTGACCAGTGACTCTCCAAAGGTAATTAAGGAGGGCCTGTCCCTCAAGCAGAGTAAAGGAGAGAAAACAAGGTCCATGACTCAGTCTTCCTCTCCTTGGCTCCAGGTTGGGCCAGGCCTTTGTCTCTCAGGGATTTTTATTTATTTATTTTGGAGATAGAGCCTCATTTTGTCACCCTCGGTAGAGTGCCTTAGCATCATAAGTCACGGCAACCTCAAACTTTTGGGCCTTAGTCTCCTAAGTAGCTAGGACTACAGACGCCCACCACACCTGGCTGTTTTCAGAGATGGGGGTCTTGCTCTTGCTGAGGCTGGTCTCGAACTCCTGAGCTCAAGTGATCTGTCCGCCTTGATCTGCCAGAGTGTTAGGATTAAAGGCATGAGCCACCGTGCCCGGCCTGTCTCTCAGAGATTTCTCTTTTCAGTTAATTGTACTGAAGTTCCTTTCCTCTGTTTTCTGGTTCTCCTCCTTCACTCTGGGCCTGGTTTTCTTCTCTTCCCTGTGCTCCTCTAGGATGTTGCATTTTGGACTCCAGCTCTTCACCCTCTTGCTGAGCTCACAGGCTTTACAGAGAGTGAGGTGCTTTAAAGATATCTGTGGTTCTTCACCTGGTCTGTCTCACCTTTGTCCTACCCCCTCTGCCTCACTCCTAGCCAGTCTAGCTTGCATGAATTCCAATAGCAGCACTAACTCAGATGACTTCTGTGCCTCCTTCCCCTGCCTATCTAGGCCCTGGGTTGGCTCAGTGTGGAATTACCACTTTAGCCCTGTGCTGTCAGTTGTAGCGGGGAGGTGGGTGAGGAAGGCCACTTACTGTTCTTTTACTACTATTGTTTTTTCCTGGGGACCAAGCATTCTTCTCTGCTCTGGCAGGGGTGGGCAGGCAGAGGGTAAGCTTTCTGACTCTGAATGCCTCTCCACACTGCTCTTGCAGCTCTGGATCCTGGTGCTGGGAGCTGTGTTTGGTTTCTCCTCTTATGGTCCCATTGCCTTGTTTGGAGTCATAGCCAATGAGAGTGCCCCTCCCAACTTGTGTGGTACCTCCCATGCCATTGTAGGACTTATGGCCAATGGTAAGTGGTATGTTCTAGAATGTCTCCCTCTCTCCCACTTATGCCTTGCACATGGGCCAGCTAGAGGCCAGAGCAAGCACCACTGGCTCTCGCCTCAAAACGGCTCAAGTTCTTCCCCTGCTCCCTTGCAGTGGGTGGTTTTCTGGCTGGGCTGCCCTTCAGCACCATTGCCAAGCATTACAGTTGGAGCACAGCCTTCTGGGTGGCTGAAGTGATTTGTGCAGCAAGCACAGCTGCCTTCTTCCTCCTGCGAAACATCCGTACCAAGATGGGCCGGGTACCCAAGAAGGCGGAGTGAAAAGCGAGGCTCTGGAGTACCATCCCACCTGCGGCCTTCCCCGGCACATTGTAGGGGGATGGAGGGACCGCTCAGCTAGCACTGAATCTTTGACTTTCAGTTTCTATACCTTTTTCCTTGCCCAGGTTGTACTGGAAGTTACCAGTGGCTAATGAGGTCCCTGCTCCCCATCCTATGCTCTATTTAAAAGATAACTTTTGTTCCTGGCCTCTGTTAGCTCCTATTTCCTGCCTTTAGACAAATAGGGCACTTCTGCAGAGAGCCTCCTATACCCTTCTTCCATTCCTGGGCCCTGTCCTGTGCCCATCCTACTCCAGGCCCACCTGAGGCTGTCCCTGCAGCTACAAGGCACTAATGGCCTGTGACTTCTGCTTTGCCCCATGTCCTCTTAACAGTGGACAGTTGCCATTGCCAATACCTCAGACTCCAGGGAAAGAGGACATTATTCTCATTAAAACCCTGGACACAGTTGGGGGGTATGGGTGGGAGGGTAAAACCACTTGTTATAGAAGATTAAAACTAGATTTGATACTAAACGCTGTCAGTGATCCAATTTTTCAAAAGGGTGCTCTAAGCCAGAGACAGATGTTTTGGGAAATACTGTTAATACTGCCTTTTCTACTCCCAAAGGGAGAGACTTCATTTTCCTAGAATGGGAACGTGAAGCAGAGACAGACTGCTTTAAGCTTATGCCTCCTCTGCCTGCAACTGAATACTGTATAGTTCAATCATTTAACAGATGAAGCTATTGGGTTTTAGGGAGGTTAAATAACTTGATGTAGGGAAGACAATGTTATAGTAGTTCAATGAATATGCAGTCAGAAAGCCTGGATTCAAACTCAGGCTATCACTAACCAGCTTGAAGACTTTGAAACACAGACTTGGCACCTTTCTAAATCTTTTCTGTAACACAACGCACCCCCTGAAGTTAGGGTAAAGATGGAGATGAAGCAGTAAAACGCTTGATAAATAAATGTTCCGGCTCGGCGCCTGTGGTTCAATCGGCTAAGGCGCCAGCCACGTACACCTAAGGTGGCGGGTTCGAATCCCCAGCCCGGGTCCGCCAAACAACAATGATGGCTGCAACCAAAAAATGGCCGAGTGTTGTGGCGGGCGCCTGTGGTCCCAGCTACTTGGTAGGCTGAGGCAGGAGACTCGCTTGAGCCCAGGAGTTGGAGGTTGCTATGAGCTGTGATGCCATGGCACTCTACCCAAAAAAAAAAAAGATAAATAAATGTTCCATCATCATCATCATCATTATCACACTACCCCCAAGATCCCAGAAAATCAGCAGCAATTCTGGGATTAGATCCAAATCCAAAGCTCATGATTCAAAGTCTTTTCTTTTTTTTTTTTATTGAGACAGAGCCTCAAGCTGTCGCCCTGGGTAAAGTGCCATGGCATCACAGTTCACAGCAACCTCCAACTCCTGGTGCTCAAGCCAGTCTCCTGCCTCTGCCTCCCAAGTAGCTGGGACTACAGGCGCCCACCATAATGCCTGGCTATGTTTTGGTTGCAGCCATCATTGTTGTTTGGTGGGCCCAGGCTGGATTTGAACCCACCAGCTCAGGTGTATGTGGCTTGCACCTTAGCTGCTTAAGCCATAGGCGCCAAGCCATGATTCAAAGTCTTATGTTTATTTATTTGGAGATAGTCTTACTTTGTTGCCCTCAATAGTGTGCTGTAGCATCATAGCTCACAGCAAACTCAAACTCTGGGTTCAAGTGATTCTCTTGCCTCAGCTTCCCAAGTAGCTGGGACTACAGAGCCTACCACAATACCCAGCTCTTTTTTAGAGACGGTCGCGCTCTTGCTCAGGCTGGTCTCAAACCTGTGAACTCAGCCATCCACCCACCTCAGCGTCCCAGAGTGCTAGGACATGTGTGAGCCACTATGCCCAACCTCATTTATTTGTTTATTTATTTATTTGTTTTTTGTTGTTGCAGTTTGGCCGGGGCCAGGTTTGAACCTGCCACCTTCGGTATATGGGGCCAGCACCCTACCAACTGAACCACAGGCACCGCTCAATTATTTATTTTTTTGACACAGGTTCTCACTATGTCACCCTCAGTAGAGTACCCTCGCATCACAGCTCACAGCAACCTCAAACTCTTGGGCTTAAGCAATTCTCTTGCCTCAGCCTCCCAAATAGCTAGGATTATGGGTGCCCGCCACAATGCCCGGCTATTTTTTTGTTGCAGTTGTCACTGTTGTTTAGCAGCCTGGGCTGGGTTCAAACCTGCTAGCCTTGGTGTATGTGGCGGGCACCCTAAACACTGAGCTATGGGCACTGAGCCTCATTTATTTATTTTTGAGACAGGGTCTCACTCTATTGCCCAAGCTGGAGTACAGTGACCAATTAGTGGCTCACTGCTACCTTGAAATCCTGGGTTTTATGTTCATTCATTTTATTCTTTGAGAAAGGTCTCAAACTGTCGCCCTGGGTAGAGTGCCGTGGCATCACAGCTCACAGCAACCTCCAACTCCTCAGCTTAAACGATTCTCTTGCTTCAGCCTCCTAAGTAGCTGGGACTATAGGTGCCCACCACAATGCCTGGCTATTTTTTGGTTGTAGCTGTCATTGTTGTTTGGTGGGCCCGGGCTGGATTCTAACCTGCCAGCTCAGGTGCATGTGGCTAGTGCCTTAGCGGCTCGAGCCTATTTTCTTTTTTTTTTTTTTGAGACAGAGTCTCACTCTGCTGCCCAGACTAGAGTGCTGAGGCATCAGCCTAGCTCATAGCAACCTCAAATAGCTCTGCCTCTCAAGTAGCTGGAACTACAGGCATCTGCCCATAATCCCCAGCTAATTTTTCTATTTTTAGTAGAGATGGGGGTCTCCCTTTTGCTCAGGCTGGTCTCAAACTTCTGAACTAAAATGATTCTCTTTCCCTCAGCCTCCCAGAATGCTAGGATTATAGGTGTGAGGCACTGCAACCAGCTTGTCTCCATTGATTTAATAAACACATACTTGTTGCATTTTCTATAAGAACATAGTACCATCTTTCCAGAACTAACCATTTGTCCCCTCCTGTGCCTTTCCCTCAAAGCAATCAATTGAGATAGCAAACATTGGGATTATAGGAATATTTATTACATAATTTATGGGCCTACTTCCTCCATAAATAAATCTGTACAGAGTTGGAAAGTAGGAACATAATATATACAAGGAATGAGCATGGTATTAAAGCTCAGGGACCAGTACGTGTTGTCAGGCTCAGCATTCAAATTCAATGCAGTAAGAAGGCTGCTCTCCATCAGAGTGGAAACAACAGTACCCTTGCTGTAGGAACTCTCAGAATTTGAGGGATGGAGGCAGGTTTGGCCTATGACCCAGGTCCAAAAGTTCCAGCCTTCTCTGCCACCTCCAGGGCTAGCTTCAGGTTCTGGTCAAAGAGTTCACACCTAACCCAGGCCCAAGAGACACAATAAGAAAAAACTGTGAGGCCTGAGGCTCTTTTCACAATTAAATCAGGGGAAACTCTAATCAAAAGACAGGTGCCCCAGAACCCCAGTGACAGTCTAGGCTTTATTTATTAGAAAAGGGCTATTTACTGTTGTCCTTTTTTTTTTGAGAAAGTCTCACTTAGTTGCCCTGGAGTTGAGTGCCATGGAGTCATGGCTCACAGGAACCTCAAACTCTTGGGCTTAAGCAATCCTCTTGCCTCAGCCTCCTGAGGGACTAAGGCAAGAGGATTGATTACTGAGCTGGGACTATAGGCAGTGGCCACGATGCCCAGCTAATTTTTCTATTTTTAGTAGAGACAGGGTCTCGATCTTGCTAAGGCTAGTGTCAAACTCCTGAGCTCAAGCAACCCACATGCCTTGGCCTCCCAGAGAGCTCTGTTGTCTTTATGCTTTAAATGGCTTGGGCAAAGCACACAGGGACAGAAAGGGAGGATTTGACCAGTATCTGGGGAGTAGGGCCATTTACCTGATGGGCATTTCCAGGGAATAGAATGGATTCTTGAGGGCAAAGTCTGAGTAAATCTCATAAATCTTTCGGAGAAGGGAATCTATTCCAGCTTGTCTAGGATCTGCCAACACCACAAACTTGATCCCTGGAGAAAGACTACGAATGGTTATCAAAGGCTGGAGAATGCAGCAAATACTATCATCCTGTTATCTGAACAGTATTTCAACTTTGTAAAACATTTTCTTAACCCCATTTTTATCTTCTACCTGCTACATAATGCAGGAAAGGCAAGATTTTGAATCTACAGATGAGATTAGGGAAGTTAGAGAAGTGAAGTGACTTTATCATGTCACCTTGCTGATTGAGACTAGGCTATGAGTTCTAACTCTGCCACTCCTACTTTTGCAGACCTTCAGCAAAAACAATGGGGATAAACTCAAGCAGTTAGGGGACAAACTCAGGCAGTTTTAAATAATCTAAATTAAGGGAGGAAGGATTAATACTCTTGATCCAAAGCCATTTCCATTTGACTTTTACATTTCATTTTAGAACACATTTTCCAAAATGTGTACAATGTGAAATGCATCAAGGTGAACTTTAGCGCTAAGCATGCTGGGTGATGCGGACAAAATCGGCTTCAGATCAAATACTGGCTTTGTATTCACAAAAACAGACAATCTGTAGAATTGTTCCAGTTAAAGATTATAACATGCCCCTCTCCTTGGTTACCAACGCTGTCTTCGGTCAATCCCTTTCTCCAACCTGCCCCCTCGTTTCCCTCTGGCCTATCTGGAGATGCATACCTGTCAGTGTCTGGAAGCAGTGCAGTTTGAATGTGTCTGTCTCTAGCATTTCAATGCCTGAGCTTCCCTGTTCAGGAGACAGTTGAGAGCCGATGGCAAAGAGCCTATATGCAAAGAAGGTAAAGTTGGGACTGTACCCCTGTATTTACTGCTGCAGGAGAGGAGTGCTTCATTAACGTCCACTGGCATGACCCTATTTGCTGAGAAGTTCACATTACAGACTGGAACAGTTAGGAAAGGTAACTGTCTGGCAACAGTGTCAACATTTTTGTTAAATTCATTTCAATTCCGCATTTATTTTACCTTACATAATTTACTGTAAGACATCTTACATAGAAAAGTTTGGGGCTTGGCGCCTGTGGCTCAATCCGCTAAGGCGCCAGCCACGTACTACACCTAAGGTGGTGGGTTCGAATCCCCAGCCCGGGCCCGCCAAACAACAAGGATGGCTGCAACTAAAAAATGGCCAGGCGTTGTGGCGGGCGCCTGTGGTCCCAGCTACTTGGGAGGCTGAGGCAGGAGACTCGCTTGAGCCCAGGAGTTGGAGGTTGCTGTGAGCTGTGATGCCATGGCACTCTGCCCAGGAGGATAGCTTGAGGCTCTGTCTCAAAAAAAAAAAAAGGTACTTCCGTGTAGAAGGAGGAAGAGCAGACGGGGTTGGAGCGATGCAAGATGTGGCCCGCCATTGCTGGCTCTGAAGAGAGAAGGGAGCTACATGCCAAGGAATGCAGAGAGCCTCTCCAAGGTGGGAAGCAAGAGAACATTCTCCCCTAGAGCCTCCAGGAGGAATGCAGCCCTGCAGACACTCTGACTTCAACTCAGTGAGACCGTGTCAGACTTCGGACCTCCAGAACAGCAAGATTTCATGACGTTTTAATCCACTTAACTTGTGACAATTTCCTACAGCAACAATGGGAAACTAATAGAGGGATATGCCCAGCGGTGTCCCCTTAAATGCCAGCAGGAGCCCAGAATGGCCTCCCCACCCACATCTGGCCTCAGTTCCTCTAAAACTTATTATGAAATAGGCCAGGCCTTCCATAACACAGAGGGGCTGGGCTGGGGCAAAGTTTCACTTCTTAATAATAAATAAAACCTGCCTCAAAGAGGTCACCACTTCCAGACAGACATTTGGCTCCTAAGTGTGCTGCTGGATTCTTAAATTGCATATTTGATAACTGGAGTGTTAATAATGTTTATTATTTCAGTGGGACTTGATTGTTTCTCTGTATCCTGAGAGGAGGCCAGGCCCAGCCATGCTGCTGCAGAATTTCCTCCTCTGTCCTGGCCCTCTGGCCCCAGTTGCCCTAGGCTCACCTCCCCACTTGGGATGGATGTCAGGCCTGCAAGGGACAGGGGTGACCATCTCCCACCTCCTCCCCCAGGCCTGACCACCCATTATCCCAGCTTGTTCTCCTTGACCACATTCAAGACCATCAGCTATTCGGTTCCCTTCTTCCTGCCCTGCTGTTGCTCTGAGGGCCTTTGTACTTGCTGTTCTCTCTGCCAGGAGCCTCTTCTCCCACTTTTCTGAACATTTCTCACCGTGCTTCTCACCTCAGCCTAAACACTGCTGTCCTAGAGGAGGCCTTCTCTGACCTCGGCAGCTGAAGCGGCCCATTCTCCAATTCTCCCCACACTGTGGAAATATTTGGAAAGCACTGGTCAGTCTGTCTGTCTCTCTCTCTCACACACACACATCAGCCCACAGATTCATTTCTTCATTCTCCCAACACATCCAGCACCTTCTCACTGACCCTTTCAGCCTCTACATGTGAAGTGACTGCTAGATCCCAGCCTCAGCTCTCATCACACCCGAGATCAGCCTGTTTCCTCATCTGTCATTATCTCTCTTGTACTGACAGCAGACCTGTGGTAGCAGGGACCTAAGAGTCTTTGCTCCCTGTGACTCTCTCCTTAGCCCACAGTGGATGTTCAAACAGTATCTGCCGAGTTGATGAAAATATCATGCTTTACCCTAGCCACCTGACAGCCCCTGGGACCTCTGACCCCAGTACACATCATCACCCTGGTCTCTCTCATGACCCTGTAGGGGTGGGTCTCCCTGCCAGGAATGGCCTTTCCTGGCCCCTCCCCCACCTGCCCCATTTATTCTCCAATGCCCCATCCCATCTGTCCACAGCTGTCTCCCGATTCAGGATGGACCTGCTCCTAGGGGCCGAGGGAGGTGCAGTTGACATGATGCCCACAAAACTGCAGGTTTTCATTAACACATTGCTGACCGGTCACAAGTTACCGGGTAACACAGACAGTTTCTATGTAAAACTGCCAGTCAATTATGCATTAAGATGTTAGAGGCTAGATGTTATATTACAAACAGCTGAGCGATGAAGAGGGGAGAAAGAATAAAATAGGCTGAATATGGGACAACTGGGAATTGGGACTGGGAGAAATGAATCAGGGAACAGCTGCTATGTTAGTTAACACATTGTTGACCGGCAAATTTTGTGCAAATTTTACACAAAATTATCCACGTTACCAGGTAACTTGTAACCAGTCAGCATGTGTTAGGTTTCCTAGCTGACTGGGTTAAGGCAGGAATGGTCATAGGAGTAAATGACAGCCTCCATCCCTCCTCGTGCCAACTTACTGGGCTTGGCACTGACCCAGGTACTGTGCATCTGGTCCTCATTCGGGTGGCACTGGTCCCATTCACAGGTGGGAAAGCTGAGGCCCAGGGATTACGAAGGCCAGTGAATGAGCCACATGCCCAAACAGGAGCAGCATCCCTGCCCACTGGGGCTGGCTCGAAGCCATCCCTACTTCAAGGGGCCTTGGCCTTTATTTGCTTTACCAACAGATCCACTGGGCTCAGGGTTTACCTTCCAGGAGACAAGTGAGTTAAGATGATGTGGTCCCTGCCCTCATGAACAACCAGCTCAACCCATGCATCAGACAGCAAAGGCTGTAGCCAGGCAGGCTGGGAGCTGCGTGGAGGATGGGACCAAGGCCAGGCTGTCAGGAGGGTCCCTGCTGGAAGTAAGAAGGGGCCATGAGGTGGGGGCCAAGCAGCAGGGGTTCCAGGGAAGGCACCCAAGGACCAAGGCAGCAGGTCTCTCGCCTTGAGCAAGAGAGAAGCATAAGGCAAAACCTGGAGAAAGATGGGCAACAGGAAGGTGCAGGTGTCCCCCTACTCATGACTTCAGGCTCCTGCTGGCCCTAGGAGGGCACAGGCTTGAGGAAGAACAATTGCTTATCAAATGCCAACCTTTCCATTTCTGCTGTCTCCAGCCCCAGGGCCTCTTGGGGTGGCCTCATGCAGGCACCCTCCTGCCAGGGTGGGGGCAGTGGGAAGGGGGTGGCAGGACAGGAGGAGGGAGAAAGGTCACAAAGAGGGGCCAGCCCCCAGCAGGAGGCACGTCCTGGCAGAAACGAAGTACAGGGGGACCTCAGTAATAATAAATAGCTGCCATCTCTTAAGCTTGGGCCAAGCACTCATAATAGGGTGAGCTACTCAGAGGCCAACCTGAGTTTCTTTTGTGCCTTTGGCTGCCCCCAAGGAAAATAAAAGGATCATTACCCCCAAAACACTGCCATGGGAAAAAAGCCTGTCATTGCGGGGGAAGAAATCGGCATACTGTCTGTCATTCTCACTGCCTTTGCTGTTTCTGAGGGTGTGTTTGAGCTTTGAAGGCAGAGACAGAGCTGAGCTGCCACAGGGAATGGGAAGGAGAAGCCTCGGGGAGGAGGCGCTGGACTTCTGGGGAGGGCAGTGGGGACAATCTGAGCTCCAGAAGGGCCTCATCATCTAATAGGGTAAGGCCGGGGTCTAGTGACTGGGCTCAGAGCAGTGAGGAACCCCCCAGCCTCCCTGACCCCAGGAATAGCACAGTGTGTGAAGCTGCCAGCACAGGCCCCTCCTTCAAGGGGTGCTAACAAAACCAGCAACCACAGACACCAGTTGAATTTACTGAACTCCTTTGTGCCCAAGGGCTTCAATATCCATCCTCATCCCCAGAAGGAAGGGGCAGACCTTTGCAAAACAAACGATCCCAGACCACTCATGTGGTCTTACTTGTACTCCTGAAGTCAGAGGACAATATGTACTGTTAACTTGTCATCTCGTTTAATCCTCACATTAACCCAGTAAGGTAGATTCTATTATGAAGCCCACTTGATAGATGGGGAAATAGCCTCAGAAAGGCAAGAACCTCACTTCAAATCACTCAGGCAGTTCATGTACAACCTGAACCCGCACACAGGTGCTCCGACTCTTAGTCTAATGTGTTTTTCCTCCCTGGTGACAAATGAGCAATTGATTGGAGATGGATCACTTGGTGGAAGCTGAGGAAGGCATGGGTTTGTTGAAAAGAGTATCCTTGGCTTGGCGCCTGTGGCTCGAGCTGCTAAGGCACCAGCCACATACACTTGAGCTGGTGGGTTCGAATCCAGCCCAGGCCCACCAAACAACAATGACAAAAAATAGCTGGGCATTGTGGTGGGCGCCTGTAGTCCCAGCTACTTGGGATGTGGAGGCAGGAGAATCACTTGAGCCCAGGAGTTGGAGGTAGGATGCCACAGCACTCTACCCAGGGCAACAGCTTGAGGCTCTGTCTCAAAAAAAAAAAAAGAAGAAGAAGAAGAAGAAGAAGAAAGAAAAGAGCATCCTTGTCCTCAAATCATGGTTCTCAGTGTGGCCCTTGGACCATCAGCATCACTGGGTAAATTGTTAGAAATGCAAATTCTTGGGTCCCACCCTCACCCTCTTGATCAGGTGATTCTGACATATCTAACTTTGAGAACCACTGCTCGAAATTAAGAAAAAGCCCCCAAATATCACATAGGAAATGATGGGACCACTCCGAGATTTCTTTCTCTGATCTGTTATTTCTGACCTGCCTACATTTTCTAAAAAGGATCTGAAAAAACATATGAGGTCTAGACAAGTGATCCTGGGCTCCCATCCTGGCAAGGTCACTGAGTCAAGCATTCTTCTCATAGCAAGATGCCAGGCAGCCATCTAGCAGGGGCAGGAGGACAAATCATATGAGGACCCTCCTGTACTAGTAAGCCTGAGGGCAATGCTTGCTGTGACCTTGATGGGTTCAGGTTAGTGAGACAGCCTCTGGCCTCAGGACCAATGCCCAGCCCCCCAGGCCCTGACTGGCTCCCCCATAAGTAGGCAGGACTTACCCCAAACCTCACACCAGTCATCACTGCAGGCACCACACAGCCTACTGGGTACCCTTTTGCCTTCTGATGGGCTTTAAACCTTTATTGTTTACACTTCCCAGAGAAGAGAGAATCATCTCTGGGAATGGCAATGCCAGGATCCACAGATGTTGCTCTGTTGGCTTGAAGTAGGGGGCTGTTTCCTCCAGGCCACACTCCTCTGGGACAGACTCTTGACCTTGCCACAGACTACACCACACTCACTCCTTTGTATAGGCCCCAGGTGACCACTGCTGTACAATAACAAATCTGCTGCCCTTTGTCCCTGGGAGGTAATCTTCAAGTGTTTGGAATTTTTTGAGCAACAGGAGTGTCTTTTTTATTCACAGTGGGCCCTTGGAACCACAGCTGAGTTTACACTAACAAGATGTGTCAGGATGGGGGCAGGCCATGCCACAAAGACCGAAAAATCAGAAGGCCGAGGCTTCAAGCCACATGATACCACCCTGACTTTCAGAGTGAGAAAGGGGCTGGAGATCCAGATCAACCATGTGACAAACAATTCAACCAATCATGCCTACATAATGAGACTCCAATAAAAACTCTGGGCACAGAGGCTTGCAGAAGCCTCCTGGTCGGTGATCACACATCTGGGTGCTGGAGGTGGCCCGTTTGTGACAGCTTCGCATTGGGGACTCTCCCAGACACAGCCTTGTGTGTTTTTCCCTTTTGCTGGTTTGGACTAGTATCCTTTTATTATAATAAAACTGTCAGACAGGACTCTCCTGAGTTCTGTGCAAATTCTACCAAATTATCAAACCTGAGAGGTTCAGGGGAATTCCTGGATTTATAGCCATAATCTGCAGTGCCAGTGGCCTGGGGACCCCCAAACTGGTGTCTGTTGTCTGGAATAAGGGCAGTCTCATGAGGGCTATGCTTTTTGTCCCTAAAGTCTGCTAATTCAGGGTAGTGTCAGAATGTGTTGCATGTGTGGACTCCACTAAGTCCTCGGGACCCTTCAGTTCTGCTCAATACCCATCTTCCAGAATCCTGATTCTGATCAACCAACTCATCTTTTCTCTCCAGGCCACATGCCACGGGCCAGTATGGAGTCTGAAACAAACTAGTCTGGTCCTTGCAGATGGAGAGGGCGGTGTACAGGGTGGAGGAACAGAGCAGCAGACACCAGAGCTCTCAGTTCAGAGCAAGAGCCCCTGGGGGAGGGCCAGGCATGGTCAGAGGCAGCAAGAGTGAAGCCACAGAAACAGCTGCCCCTATTCCAAAATAGTGTGGGGTATTGCTGGCTAGTTAAGGCACAAGGACATGGGGTGGAGGGGGCATGTGACAGAGACCCCAGCACTTCACAGCAGGACCCCTTCTATGGAATGGCACATGACCTAGAAAGGTCAGTATCATGCTAATTCCAGGGACCACAATAGTTAGAAACCCAAACCCAAATTACACGAGGCAGGTCTTTAGAAATTCATTGGGGAGGGGGGGGCATGAACATTGGAGAGGCTGCTCTCAAAGCACTTTAATCACGGTCTAGAAGGCCCTCAGGAGTCCTAGGGACAATATGTGTCAGGATCACTCCACTGCGTTCCCAGCCATAAAAGGCCGATGACGCACCTGGGCCTGTAGAGCAGAAGGCAGTGTTACAGTTCTGCCTGTGACGCCCATGGGGCTAAAGAATCTGTTCAGTTCTTTTTCGCCCAAGTGAGCTTGCAGGACTCAGCTTCCACTGTGCTGCCAGCACGGCTGGTTTTCCAGAAATATGACCACAGGGAGGCTGTGGGTGTTCTCAGAGTCAGGTCTGGCCCAGGAAAAGTAGAAGAGGCAGGTGTTCTGATGGGGATGGGACACCCCTGTGTCCACCGCCTCCACCCCCACCTGCCCCACCCCTAACATTTCTTCCCCATTCATCTGGCTCTGCCACCATGGTGGCCATCAGAGTCCCTCCCCAAAACTGATGAGGGTGGTGTGCAACCTTTTACTGATTCAAAATCTCTTTTCATTCAGCCCCAAACAAGCCTCAATTACTGTACTGGATCAGGGGGTGGCGTCACCAAGTGACTCAAGCCTTTTCAGAAGCGACCTGCCTCTAGCCCGGTGTACTTGAGGTGACAGCAGGGCGTTTGGCAGACAGTGCATCTGGCATCCACTGTGACAGGGAGACAGCCCTGTGTGCGGAGTGCGGGGTAGGAGAAAGTACCACCCCGCTGGCCTTGGTTTCCTTTCTGGGATCCAGGAGGGTTGTGCCAGGACAGTGCACCAAACCTTTTTTGCCAAAATTTACTTTAAGATCCCCGTAGGTGAGAATGACAAGGGAGCCCACTGTGTGGGCTGGGTGGAGGTGGGGGGTGCACTTAACAAGCCAGTGCCTCGCTCTGTCCTGTGGCTCTCACCTTCTGGAAACACCCAGCACTTAGCCTAGCCCCTGCCATATGCACCCTCTCTTACAAGGCCTTCCTGGATGCTCCCTGGAATCAAGGGGACTCCAGCCTCAATCCTCCCCAGCCCTTGGTCCCTCCACTGCCACACTGCCCCAGCCTGCTCAAGCTGGGAGGAGACCACTCCCCCATAACCATCCCTTGATCGAAGTGTTCAGAAGAAACATAACACAAGGGGCCACCAAAGGCACCTGTGGCCCTGAACCTCCCAAGGTGGAACTTGTACAGTGACTCTGGGTGGCCTGGGCCCATTGCGCCTCAAGGCAGAAGACACTAGGAGCTCTGAGGAACTGGGGCCCTGGTGTCACATGTGTTCAGTGCCTTCCTAGCTGGGCATAGGGCCCCGGGGGTGAGCAAGAGAGGGAAGGGGCACAGTCTTGAGGGGCACAGAGCCCCTCCCTGTGCAAGGGTGCTTACTTCAACCCTATACCACCAGCAGCTTTGCTACGTGATAGGGACTGACTCTTTTTACATAAGGCGAACCACTTCAGAAACCAAAGGAATGGGCCCAAGTCAGGCAGGATCCAGACCCAGGCTCCATTCACAAGGCTGACACTCTGATGTGGGCACAGCCAGGCCAGGAAACAACCTGCCAAAACTCAGTAAGGCAAGGAGGAGGAGGAGGGAGGAAAGAAGGGGCCGGAGCCCTCTCCAGACCCTGGCAGCTGCCTGGCTGCTTAGTCCAGGCCTTGCGTTGCCCCAGAGGACTTCAGCAGGAGGGTGAGCAGAGTGTAGAGGCACCCCAGGTCCCCAGCAACTCTACTCTCTGTAGGATCAGATGCGGAGAGCAAATATACACAGTTCTACTGGCCCCAGAAAGTTCCATTGGTGCCACAGTTCTCAACACAAGAGCCTGAAACATCCCAGTTGGACGGTGTGAGGCGTGTGGGGCCGCACAGGGCATGAGAAGCCTGTGGTCTGCGGGCAGGTTCCACCACCTCCAGGCCCCACCTTACGGCCACACCACAGTTGGGGTTTCTAGAGCAGAAAAACCTCAGCCACAACCTCACCCACAACCTCAAATGAGGAAAACCAAAACCAACAGCAGGCTCAGGAGCTGGTCACCATGGGGATGGGAGACAGGACCTCCCCAGTACTCTGAGCCTAGAGAGAAGCACTGTGGTGTGGCCTGGGGGAGGTAGAGAGGCTGGGGGTGGTCCCTCCCAGGAAACCCACACGGTGAGGGCAGAGCTGATGCCGAGCCACCTCCCACCAAGAATGCCTCAAGTGACCAGATGCAGTGCTCAGCAGGGCCGTTCATGTCCACTGTCCCACAGCCTCGTCACTGCAGTATGAGGGGGGTGTTATTGCATTGTTATCTGCACCACATACCAGCTGAGTAGCCTTAGCTAAGTCACTCACGTGTTTTCTCCTGCAGACTAAGACACTGCTACCTATTTTGCATTGCTGTGCTAAGGATTAGCACCACCCATGCAAAGTACCTAGCACAGTGCAGGTGCCACTACATCTAGCCATTGCCACCACCATCATCGTCACCACCAGGATATGCGTGGATGGGAGAACTGAAGACAGAGCTAGCAAGGAACGAATCCCAAGGGACAAAGCAAGGTCTCAAGTCTAGATCTTCTGACTCTTAAATTCAGCCATGTGTCTACCCTACTATGCCCCCACCCCAAACACACAGAGGAGTGAGCACGCAACTTCCCCACCTGTCTGATGTCAGCGTCTGTCCCAACACTCCCACAGGAAGTCATGGCGGGGGGGGGGGGCCATGATTTGGCCCCACTCTCTCTGACATCACCCCCGCCCCTTTGCCTTCACTCTATTCCAGCCACACTCTTCTCCTGAGGACTTTGCTCTAGCTCAGAAGTCAGTTCATTGTTTCCTGTAAAGGACCAGACAGGGTCTCTGGGTCACGTAGACAAAATATAAACACATGGGCATGGCAGCATTCCAATAAAACTTTATTTACAAAAACAGGCAGCAGCTGCATTTGGCCCGGCCTGGCACAGCCTGTCTTCCTCCACTCTGGCTGTTCCCTCTGTCTGGAGGCCTCTTCCTTCTCCTTGGGGGCAAACGACCTCAGGGTTAACACATTCGCCTCTTTTAGGTTCCTGCACAGTTCTCACTTGTTCATGAGGCTGAATCTTTTTTTAAAAAACAATTTATTGAAGTGAAATTCACATAACACATAATTAACTGCATTAGAGTTCAGCAGCATTGGGTGCATTTGCAATGCTATGCTTCCACCACCTTGATTCAGCTCCAAAACATTTCCATTCCTCGGAAGTAAAACTCTTGGATCATCCTACCTAACAGCACAATCTGCCCCACCTGCGGCTCCACACTCAGACCCCTTTCTTTTAATGTTTGATTGCCACTGCTCACTCCCTGCACTCACCATGCAGCCTTCTGCAGGGCTTACTGAACTCCCCTGCCCCTGTGCCTTGCTGCCTCTGCCCCACCTACTATTGGAATGTAGACCTGACCAGGCAGGGCAGGGCTCTTGGCTGGTTCCTTGCTGTCTCCCAGGACTTAGAATGGTGCCTGGACCTGGTCAACATTCACTCAATCTGTGATGAATGGATAGATAAACGGATAAGCAATCAGGGCCGGAGGGAAGAGATGGTTCCCAAATAGACTCAGAGCCATACTGCACACTGAGGGCTTCTCTGAGCCTCCATTTTTCTCCCTGAAAATGGGAACGCAGCCAGCTTCCCTGAGAGGGGTAGGACACACACAGCCTCCCAGCCCTTGCCCTGGGTGTGTCTCTCTTCCCACTTCACTGTCGGTTATCCTGACCCTGGCCAGGAGCTCCTTCTCCTTCTAGTTTGGCATGGGAAGAAAGAGCAGGGTTCACACCAGACAGGCAGGGTTGGGCTGCTGACTCCTCCATCCATAAGCTGGGTGACCACAGGCCACTTCCCCAATCTCTCTGAGCCACAGTTTCCCTACTGGCATAGTAACCAAATGCCCTTTGCAAGGGTGGATTTGAGAATGTGCTTAAAGCCCTTGCGCTGGGCCTGGAATGGGGTGGGCGCTAAGGCAATTGCAAGGCCTCCTTCGCCCACCCCAGCCCCCACCTCCCCTCCCCCATTCCTTGTCTCCTTAGGACATTTTCTTCAAGAGAAAGCAGACCCCAGCCCTCTTGCAAACACTACCGACCTTCTTTAAAACATCCTTTCCAAGGAAAATAATTTTTTAAATGTACTTTTGTGCTTACTATGCTTTTCCCCACACTGGTTTTCACAGTTGAGAAAGTCTGGCCGCAAAAATTGACTTTTCCCTACAAGAGTAATCCCCTTCTTTCAGCAAAGCCCCAATTTGGTCACTTTTGTCTTCAGTATGTTTGCTCTGGTTAAAGGAGAAGAGAAAGTGAGGGGAAGGGAGGTGAGCGACCCCTGAGCAAGGCCCCTGGCAGTAGTAGGTAGGCCCCTGCAGCACAACTGTGGCTATTTTGTTGGAGAAATAAACAGGACTATTTGCTTAGGAAAAATTCCCCAATTTTTCATAAGATAGTCATAAAAATATTTGCATTGCCCTGTGAGTAATTACTTCTGCTCACCCCAGAATTTTTGCATCACTTACTTAAAAGAAGCTGAACAGACTCTTTAGAAATCCTTCCCAATCAAAATCTGCCCAGCGTCCGGGTACACTGTGATATGGATATCACCATGTACATAGAGACTGTGGCACAGAACGCCCAGGATGAGCCGGGCCCTGGCCTAAGGGCTTCATCTCCATGATCTCAGAGCCTCAGCACCATAGCAAGGTAGATTTGCTTTGCAGATTAGGAAACAAGCCTAGAGAGAACAAGGATTTAGTATCTTGGCCCCAGAGTCACACAGCTGCTAAGAGGCTGAGCTGGGATTTGAATTCCTGGCTCTTAACTCCCAGCTCATGAGTATGGCATGCTCAAGGGACAGATGAAAGCTGGGCCCTAAGAGAGTTCCCCAAAATCTGAAGCCACAGGAGCACACCACAAGCACACCACAGAGGTGCCTGTAGAGGGAAGAGTCCCCAGTGCAGAGATGAAGTCTCCCCAACTGGGGTCCAGAATAGAGTTCCTGATTCTGATTCCTACCTACCTTTACCCCAAACACGCTCCCCATAAGGTCATCCCATCTCAGTCAATGGCACTACCATCACCTGGTCACTGGGACCAAACACCTGAGTGTCATTCCTGACACCACCCTCCTCGTGGCAGCTGTGGTGCACAGCCCCCCAAGACGGCCAGGCGATTCCTGCCTCCCACACTGATGAGAAGCTGAGCTGATGGGTCCTCAGGTATTGTAACAACTCTACAAGCTATTGAGCTCCAACCCCAGAAAGGCAAAAGGATCCCATTCTTTGTGTTCCTGGCACCACGAGTTCTCAGCACTGGCCCTTGGCCCTTAAAGATCAGCTTAAGATAGCATCTCTATGAAAGAACTCTTTTCTTTAAGAACTGTTCAAATTCCCGACCCAGTAAAGCCACTTTCCGGGGTCCTATTCAATCCCAACGGCAACAGGGCTCAGGCCAGAACTGTCCCTTCCAAGCTTCCTCCCAACCCACTGCAGTGCAGCGTCATTCCTAAGGGCTGGCCAGGGGCTCACATCTGGTTCTATGTTCATCACTATGTGACCCTGGACAAGCTGCTTACCCTCTCTGAGCGTCAGATTCTTAAAGCATAAAATGGGGAGATAGCATCCTCTTCAGAAGGTGCTGGGGGCCTAAATGAAATCATGACTAGAACGTGGTTAGCACTAATTGGGGCTGAGTAAATATCACTGTCACTCTCTATCCTAATCCTTGATGTCAGGTTGGGGAACCAGGACCTGCGGGTTAAGAAGGCCCTTATCTGTCCTTGACTCAGCCTCCCCCCACACTCCCAGCGGACCACACATCCCTCAGCACATTCCCTCCCAAGGCCCTACTGAGTTCAGCTCTGCCTCCCCCAAACTTCTTCTATCCATTCAGCAGACTCCTACAAAGACCTAGTTGGTCCCTTTACTACAAGAATTCACAGGCCCATGGGGGAGACTGATGAGTGCCAGGTCAGTCATTTGAATACCTAGCTCTTAACTCCCAGACAAGGACACTGAAGGACATGGGCTGTGAAAGAGGGGGCTGTAGGGGCACAGGGGAGGGGAACTAGCCTAGCCTAGGAATCAGGGAAGGTGTCTTTTACTCAGAGGCCACACAGAGCCTCCTGTGCCAGCCCTGCAGGGATGTGGTGCCAGTTTCCAGCCAAGCTCACAAGCCCTGGCGGCCTCCCTAAAGGGAGCTCCCAGACAGGCCTTGGAAGACCTGCTCCCCTCAAGGAGGACTCCCTGCCCTTCAGCTCTGGGATGCGGGGGTGGAAGTGGGGCTTGCCAGGCCATCCTATAAGCATTCCCCAAGCCCTGCAGGGCTCTCCTGCCTGAGGGAGGGCCAGACTTCCCCAGGAACTAATACAGTAGCTGGGATCTAATTCCAGGCCCTGGACCTCAGGCTAATGCTGGGCTGTTCCTGCAGCTCCCAGGACTCAGGAAGCAGCTGTCCCACTCAGCCATTCTCTCTACTCCTCAAAGCCACCTGTGGCTGTCCAGCCCAAGGTCACTCAGAGGAAAGGCGTCCGCATGTAACTTCCCCACATCTCTTCCCTATGTGGACCTTCCCTTCAGTTATGTGGGTCCAGGGAAGCCCCACGGAGCAGGCTGCTCCCGGGAAAGACTCAGGGAACCAAAGAGGATTCTGAGGGGGTCTGAGCTTGGCTCATACATCTCCCAGACAACTGTATTGAAGAAGCAGCAAAAGCTTCCACCACGGGCAGAATTCTTCCAAGCCACTTCTGCCATGAACACACAGCTTAGCGGTGCTGCAGGATGATACCCCTTTCACAGGTGAGGAAGATGAGGCCACGGGCAGAATGGGGTTTGCTTGGACTGCACAGTCGGCAATGGATGCCTGACCTTGATCCACCAAACAGAGGTTGCTATGGGCACAGCTCTGACACCCAAAGGTGAAAGGGCACTTGTGTTCCGTGCAGAGGATTGAGGTGCACTCTAGACCTTGGCCCTGATCATGCTGCTCAGCCTACTAAGATATGCCAGGCACGTGGTGCAGACCAGCTGTAGGTGACCGCTCCTAGGGCACCAAGAACAATTTGTAGAAAGGTGGATGCCCAGTGGCAGGCTCACAGGGGCAGGGTCTAGGCCCAGGTTTCCTGGGACCACATCTCTTCTGTGCTATTAAGCAGCAACAAAGCAGCTGGGCTTATAAAGTCTTCCTCGAAAATGTTTCTTTAATTGTAAAATGGTCACAGGGGGTTCTGTTTGGAAGATTAAGTTTTTACCCCTAGGAATTCAAAAATCAAACCTGTATATAAAAAAGACAGGCAGCCACAAGGAGAGAACGTGGTTACTATGAGTTTTCTATTGCTTCCATAATAAATTACCACAAATTACGGGGCTTAAAACACAACACAAATTTATTATCTTACAGTTCTAGAAGTCAAAAGTCTGAAATCAGATTCAGAGGACTGAAATCAAGGTGTTGGCAGGGCTAATTCCTTCTAGAGGCTCTAGGGGAGAATCATTTCCTGGCCTATTCCAGCATCTCCAGGTCCCCTATATTGCTCCGATTGAGGCCCTTCCTCTATCTTCAAAACCAGCAATCTCTAGTCACAGTGGTCACAGCTGAACTCTTGAACAACACTCTGAACTCCTTTTCTGTACTCACATTTCCCTCTGACTCCCTCTCAAGAGGATCCTGGAATTACATCTGGGCCACATGGAAGACATAGGGTAATCTCTCCCACTTCCAGAGCCTTGATGTAATCACATCTGAACAGTCCCTTTTACTACATAGGTAACAATATATTCACAAGTTTCAGGGATTCAGATGTCAACATCTCAGAGGGTAGAGGGCGTTACTGAGCTTACCGCAGTGGTGAGTAAGACTGCCTGCTCCAGGGTCAGACTGCTCAGGTTCAAATCCCAGCTGTGTGATTTACTAGCTGTGTGACTCTGGGCAAGTTACTTAACCACTCTGAGCTTCAACTGACTCTTCTGCATGCCTATAGATGAAGAAGTCGTTGAGCTGACGCACATAAAGCATTTAGCACAGTTAAGAAAGCTCCTCAATGAACAAGGGATGCAATTACCCTCTTCTCTCCACCAGATTTAGAATAAATGGATAGCAGAGGTAGATGGGACTGTGGTGACACTCCCCACCCTACCCCTCACTGAACAGCTGGAGACAGAGGCCCAGGGGGGGAAGGAGTGAGTCCTGAATTTTCTTAGGCAACACCTCAATTCCCTCTAACCACCACCCGGTAAGGACAGGCCCAAAAGAGGGCTCCCATGGCCCCCCATGCCCAGCACGCAGGCGATACTAGAGGATGCTATAGCCAGTGAGTCCCCTGGGGTGGGGGTGTTCCCCCACAGAATGTCTGCAGGACATTCCTGCAGGTGCAGCAGCCCCAGCCAAAATCTCTCACCTCCACACCCCCAAGGCTCAGGGCCAGAGGCAGAGGCAACAGTTTTCCCTGGGAGAGGTCAGCAGAACGAATCTTGACTAGAGACTCTGAGACCAATGCTCAGGGCCAAGCAAAGGTGTTCTGGACTCCAAATGTCAGCCGACTCCCTGTTTCCTCCTCTCACTGAGTGACCTTAGTTTGAGTAGGACACCTCCCTCTGAGCCTCCATTTTTACATCAGAAAAGCAGAACCTGGACCAGCTCAGGGGCTTTCAATCTGCAATCCACATTTCCAGGGTCCAGGAGCCCCCTAGCAAGTGTCAGTGAGTCCCAGAGGAGCCCTGCATGGACCCGAGGCCAGACGCGTGCTTGGCTGGGTGCGGAAGTTCAGTGGTGTATGCTGTTCAGGCTGAACAGACCCCTTCAGAGGTGTCTGCAATTAACAAAATGGCGAAAACAGTGACTCACCTCACACAGATGGCTTGTATAGCAGGCAAATTTCCTCACAAAAGGAGACAGGAATCACCACAGGCCCTTGACAGAGCCTCAACAAGACTCAGCTGCTTCCAGCCAAGGAGGGCTGACTCACTAGAAGGCTCCCCTTCCTTCAAACACAGGTCACACAGCCCTCCAAATGACAGCAGCTCAGTGACAGGCCTTGCCCCTGGCCTCAGGGGTAGCCAAGAGCAGACCTTCAAACAGAGGCAGGGTGGGCCCAGGGCAGAATCAAGCCCTTCATTTGCTTCCTCACTGAGAAAGTCATTTTCCTGCCCCAGGGACTTTGCACATGCCAGATAGAATCTTTTTTTTTTTTTAATGAAACATTTCAAGCTTACAGAAAGAGAATAAAATTTTTTTAAAAACAAGCCTTCCCACAGATTTTGTCAAAATACTATAATTCTTTCATCCACTCCCCTTTTGAGAGACATGCAGATTATTTTTCCAGGTTTTTACCGTCACGAAGATGCTGCAAGCTCACTGCCAGATGTCTCCCTGTGCAAGCAGCTCTTCAGTGTTGCCCCTGAACCACCCACCAATCCCAGTTACACCCACTCCCCAGCCTAGCTATGAAAGGCACTTGCCAGGCTCTGTCAGGACCCTGCTTATGTCTTACAGGTTTCCCACCCAGGAGGACAGGGACTGTGTCCATTTTGCTTCTCCATGACTGGCCAGTGCCCAGGACACTGCCTGGCACACAGCCTTCTCTGACAGGGTCTGTGACTCGCTTAATGTCTGAATAAATGACGGGGCAGAGGCATCACCTAGAGCAGGTCTCTAGATGAACCTGACACATGCTATGACGGTCCCTTATTTTGCCCCAAAGATAGGGAAGGAGGCCAGCAGGACTGGGCTTCAGATTCCCAGAGCCTCCAGGAGCCCCTGGGAGCTGGAAGGTCCAAGGCTCGGGGTCTGGGCCATACTGCCAAGCACAAGGTGAGACTCAGGAGACCTTGAGGGCTTTTTCAGGCTCCGATGGCCTGTCCAGAAGGAGGAGCCAGCAAAAGACTACTTCAGGGAAGAGGGAGAGGGTAGGAGAGGAGCCAGGGAAGGGAAGGATGAAAGAAAAAGAGAGGGATGGAGGGAAGGGAAAGAAGAGAAGAGAGAAGCAGGGGGAGGGAGATGCCCATATCCCTCACTAGAATAAGTGCTCTTTCTGCAAATCCCCTGCGGGTCATCAGTAGGCACAGCACAGCACCTCTCAGCAGGGACAGTGTGTGGCCAGATCTCATGCCTCCTCCCCTAGATAGGGATGGGGCAGAGCCAGCCCCCTGGGGACAGCTAGAGACCAGACGGGACGGCATGGGGACTGGCGACAGGGCTGAGTGCTGGTTAGGAACTCAGGAGCCCGTGAGTGAGCTCAGCCACTCACTAGCTGGGTGACCCTGGGCCAAACTCTCTTGGAGCCTTAGTTTCTGCATCTGTGAAATGGGAGTAAGAACACCTCCTTTGTCCCAGGGTTGTAAGGAGTAACTGTGAAAATGTGCAAAAGGCACATGCACGCACACCAGGTGCTGGACAGACAGCACCTCTCAAAGTGGTCACACTGTTGCGTGTCCAGCAGTGCACTTCTCCCATCCACGTTCCACCTGGAGTGTCCCCCTCCACACATTTCATCCCTCCTTCCTGGCTAATCAGCCGAGCCGCCCAAAGCTGCTCTCCCCCACATCTCTAGATTTTTTGCCAAGTCACTAAACACAGTCAAGACAAAGCTCAAACTCTGGGCGTTCCAATATTCCCAGTTCCAGGTAACACCACACCCTTCTGCCCTCTGGGTCCAGAAAGGCAAATGAATCAACCCCTCCTTCCAGGGGAACACGGAAGCTTCCACAGCCAGCATTGTTCTGACACATTAGGATCAGCAAGAACCCTGGGTCTGCTGGGACAGGACACCATGTGACGGCAGATGAGTGGATCAAAAGAGCCCTGGCTGAGCCCCAAATTTAGGGGACCCCCCGGGGCCCTGCATTCCCTCCCCCACCTCCAAGTCTGCAGGCTCCACAGTAAACCATACAACTATCCCCTCCCTCTGTCCCCACAGCTGCCTCCTGGACCAGCCTCCTCACCTTCTACGTCCCTTCTTGCCCCTTCCAACTAACCCCACCCAGCAGCCAGAGTTATTCAAATCCAAATCAAATCACAGAACTCTCTCACTTTCAATCCCCCATGACTTCACCCTGCCTCGTGCCTCACCCGTGACTCTGGTGCCCTGGCCGTGCTTATGCCCATCTGCCCTTCCTGGCTCTTTTCTGACAGCTATGCCTCTACTTGAGTGACATCCACACACACCCTGAGGTTCCCCAGGCCTTATCAGAGGTGACGCCTCCACCAACGCTGAGTCTGTCTCATTCTCTCATCCAGCCCAGCTGCATCTCAGAGTATTCATCGCTATCAGAAACGTGCATATAGGTGTTATTTATATATATAACATGGTCTTGTTATTTCCTGGTTCACTCCCAGTCCTGAGGGCAGAGCCTGTGTTGCCTTGGTCACTCAATTCTAGAACAATGCTGGACACGCAGTTAGCCCTCCATAAGCACATGTCCATTTTCTACTCACTGCAACCTCCCTGAGCTTTGAGATTCCCCCCTCCCCTGTAAAATGTCAGGGATGTGGTCCAGCAACCTCTAAACCACCTTCTTTCACGGACTTGGCAGGGGGAGGGAGGGTGAAGAGGAGAGGTGATGAGGGAAGGAGGACAGGAGCAGATGCTATCACCAGGCCAACCTTTGCCCTGGTGACTGTGTGCACATGCAGCAGTCAGGCGGGGGACTGAGGGGCTATTGTCTGGGGATAGCGACTCCTCCACAGGCCCTGGGAACCCCAGACCTCTGTGTGGAAGGAGCCCAATAGGCCCCGCCCTCTCCTGCAGCTCCCAGCCTCTGCAGTCTCTGCTCAAACACCTGGATGGTCCTGCTTTCTGGCCGTAAGAAGTATTTACATTTTGATTAAGTCTGGTTTGAAACCACCAGGTAGGCTGGCATAAGAACGGATGCATTGAGCCAGTCAAGCTGTAATAACAAGGTTTGCTGGGGAGCAGGTAGCAACATGGGCTGAGGGAGGAGTCACCACTGTCCCAGAGGCCCTGACCCCACCCTCAGGCCTGATGCCCCCTGACGCTGTCTGTGGCCAGGAAGAACAACAGACTGTTGGGAACAGAGGCAGGAGCCGCTCGGTGAGCCTGGGGTTCTGCTTTGGAAATAAACACACAGAGCAAGGAAAAAGGGACACCACACCTGGACATGGGACAGTGCCCCCTGCCTGCCAGGCGGCTTTACCCAGGAAGCAGGAAGTGACTGCTCCAAACTGGAGACTTGCACAAAGTCACATTTTTTATCCTGGACGTAGTCTGAGGACTCCGTTAACAAGCTATGACTGGGAGACCTCAATGTGCCAGGAGCAAGGCCAGTTATTTATTTTACAACCTTCAAGTCTCCTTGAAAGTGTGATTCTGGAAGCAGCAAATCATACCCTATACAAGGGACGTCCAATCTTTTTCCTTTTCTGCTACACACTGGAAGAATTAGAGTTGTCTCAGGCCTTGAGACACATGCACTAATGAAAGCTAATTAGGAAAAAAAAAAAGTCCATGCATACTTTTCATGACATCTGATACCAGATAAGCAAAACAGTTCCTAAATAATCTGCATGTGGGCTGTGGGCTGCAGGTTGGACAACCCTGTGGGAATGTGAACTCTGTTCAGAATTCCCACTGGGTGAGATACGTGTCATCACATGTTCCCTGCTGTCCCACCTACAGAGGGAAAAAGTCCAGGAAACTAATGGCTGCTTCAGAATGAATCTTCCCTTCCCTTTTGGGCCCTTTCATAAGAAGTCAAGTCTGACTGCCAGAAAGTGGGGTTCTATTCCGTACCACCCAGGGCTACAATACAAGATGGCAAAAACATTCATTAAGTATATGAGCTCCAGGTTGTAGTTCTGTAATATAGGCTCGGCGCCTGTAGCTCAATTGGCTAAGGCGCCAGCCACGTACACCTAAGGTGGCAGGTTCGAATCCCCAGCCTGGGCCTGCCAAACAACGATGGCTGCAACCAAAAAATGGCCGGGCCTTGTGGCAGGCGCCTGTGGCCCCAGCTACTTGGGAGGTGGAGGCAGGAGACTTGCTTGAGCCCAGTAGTTGGAGGTTGCTATGAGCTGTGATGCCATGGGCACTCTATCCAGGGGGATAGCTTGAGGCTCCGTCTCAAAAAAAAAAAAAAAAAAAAAAGTTCTGTAATACAATGAGCAGGAGGCCCATGATTGATTAGTGATGTCTACCACTGACACTGGCAGGGGGGAAACACTATATAACACAGGCAACGTGTTTGCTGTTTAGGACTATTAGATAGACAGCAACAATCTGGAAAACCTCGGATTTGACTATTAAGGAAATACTGTCAAAGGAATTCAAAAGGGGCACCAGGGCTTTCTGGAGAATCAGAGAAAGAGACAAATCCCTCCAAGAAAGATCAAGTCACTTCGTCCGCAGCTATGGGACAGGTCCTAGAGCTACCTCTGTCACTCTCAGGTCCCACAGCAACACAATTCTAGACAGAATTGTGCCAGGACATGGAGCAGTGTTTGACCTTTAGGGCCCAGAAGAAAATACCCAGAGTAATGAATGCAGTTTGCTGCAGTGGTGGGAAGCTAATAGCAGTGTTAGTCTCCCTGGGGACAACATCCCATTTAAAAAGACAGGAGAGGGCAGCACCTGTGACTCAAAGGAGTAGGGCGCTGGCCCCATATGCCATAGGTGGCGGGTTCAAACCCAGCCCTGGCCAAAAACTGCAAAAAAAAAAGCAAATAAAAAGACAGGAGAGCTGGGGCAGCGCCTGTGGCTCAAGGAGTAGGGCGCTGGCACCCCATATACTGAAGGTAGCGGGTTCAAACCCGGCCCCAGTCAAAAACTACAAAAAAAAAAAAAAAACAAAAAACCAGAGGAGAGCAACAGGAGCACAGAACCAGCAGTGGCTTCCTCAGTGGTTACATGGGATTAGGCCTCACAGCTGGACAGCAGACAGGCCTGCCCAGCAGGGCACCACGGGCAGTCTTTGAGGGCAGAGTAGGCACCTTTGCCTTTATGTTTCCACCTCATCACGAGGCCAGGAAGAGGCTGCAGGCTAAGGCACCGTGCCTAGGACAGCCAGCCCCGCTGCAGGTCTTCTAGCTGGGCTCACAGGTCGTAAAGGATGACACAACCCACACAATGACAGGGTTGGGAAGTGAGAGCACTCAAGGGGGCTGGTGCCTTCTCTGCCATCCAGACCCCCAGGGAGTGCTCTGGGTGGGGAAGGAGAGAGGCTCCATGTTTCCACTGAGCATGTGCAGCACAGAAGACAGACGTGAGACTTGAGGAGAAAGTTCTGGAGCACATGACACCAAACTGAGGGGGCTCTTTGGGCATGTCTCAAGATCTGGGGTGTCCCTAGAGATCCAGGGGAATTCTCTCGGGGGCAGCCCCAGACCCCCTCTGCTGACCTTCCCGGCCTCAGCAGGACGCTTCACCTCCCCAAGCCCAGGATTCCTTTTCTAGGAAATAGGAGGAATATGCCCACCCTGTGTACTTCATGGGGTTGCTGTGGACATCAAATACATATGGAAGACAGTGAACTTGATTCAGCAGCAGGAAGGAACTACAACTGTATGTGACCACATGGCTGAGTGTCAAAGACAGTTGTGAGCAAAAGAAGCCAGACATAAAGAGCGAAGGCTGTGAGACTTTCCCTTTACACCAAGTTCAAAAGCAGGCAAAACTAAGCCATGGCATTGGAAGACACCCTAGGGCAGGCAGGGCCTGGGCAGGAGTTCCTGGGGGCTCCTGGGCTGTAGACGGTGTTCTATTCCTTGCCTAGCGATCCACGGTGTGTGTGCCTTGTGTATACCCACCCGGCAGAGCATTTATGGTTTCTACACTTCTCCAAATGGGCAGTACACCACAGTGAAAAGCATACCCCCAAACTGGAAGTGTGCTATAAACCTCTAGGTCAAGATATTAATGGAAAGGTGGGTCTATTAAAACAGTGTTATTAATCTGTTAGAAATAAAAGCAAATGAGATACTCTCCCAAAGTCCTAGTTTACTCTAAATTGGGGGGAAGCTACGAGAACCTTGTCTTCTTTCCCAGGATGATGTGTTTCTAAGCTGAGCCACTGTGTAGGATTGGGGCAGGGCAGGGGAGCCTCTGCCCTCTACCCACTGATACTGACGCCTTCCTCCAGGCTGAGGTGCCCCCTTTCCCACCAATATCTGATTGCTCACACCTCTCGGGCATGCTCTGGTCTGCAAGCTGATGCTGGCAGTGCTGACTGAGGTCCGAACCCTGCGGCTAGCTCCTGCAGGATCCAAAACAGCAGTCTTCAAATAAACCAAACGTCAATTTCTGTACCCTACAAAAAAGAATATTTATCGTCTCCTTCCTTGCAGGCCCACTTCCTGCACACCTCTCAATTTTAAAAACATATTTGCTAACTCTTATAAAAACTTGTGGAGCAGTGGCTCCCAGCCTCAAAAGGCACATAGGTTTTTCCACTGAGCAGCAACAGGATTCTTCTGTAGGGAGAACATGAAGTTTAAAGAAAAATCCAAACTCCTGGCCTGAGTCTTCATGCTGGGTGCCTGATGCCAGGCGCGCTGAGTAGGCCAGCTGGATATAGGGTGCCCCCCTCTTTAAGAATGTCTGCGTAAGTCAGAGGCTTGTGGCACCCTGGGGTGGGAGCCTCCTGGCTCAGTCACTATGAGGTTAGAGACACCTTCAACCCATCCCTTCTCCAATTCGCACCTTCCTCAGGTATAAAATAAGGGCTTGAGATAAACCCCCAGATAAACGCTTTCCCAAGGACCCTGCAGTGCTCCCCAAGGACCTCCTCGCCATCTCTCAGAACCATTGACATGGGGAACAACAGGTTTCTAGGCCATGTAGGCAAGTTTGGAAACTACCAAGTTAGATGAACTTAAGGTTCCAGAAGGGAAACTCAGGACTCTACTGTCTGTCACTCCAGGTAAGAAAGATAATTCCAAGGATCAACATTCTTCAGCCTCTCTCAGAAACCTACCCCAATATTCATTCTACCAGTCAATAAACATCTGCTATTCTGGGCACCTCAGATAAAAGAGGGATGAGGCCTGGTCCCTGGGTGGTGGTGGGGGTGCACATGCCAGCCTTTAGGAGTTCTCACTCACGGACAGCAAGTGTGCAGGCCACGGAGAGTGGGGTATTGTTGGGGGGTGTTTCTGCAGGAGAATCAGGGAAGGCCCTGAGGCAGGCAGTGTTTGAGCAAAGGCTGGAATTTGCCAGGAGTGGGACATGTGGCTGGGGCGAGCCATGTTCCTGACAGAGGGATAGCATGTGCAAGGGCTCAGAGATGGGAGAGCAGAACTGACCACACCAGAGCTCAAAAAGAGGTGAGGAGAGGAGCCCAGAGGTGAGGGGCTAGAACTGAGGCAGGAGAGGTAGGGGCAGGGTCCTGGAGGCAGGAGAGGTAAGGCAGAATCCTACAGGCACTTTGAGGAAGCTGATCACACCCCTCTTGATGGCAGGATCTAGAGACTTATCGAGAAAGGCATCTGGATGAGCCCCTGAGCCATTTGTGGAGGCAGGATGAGTTAGAGCAAATTTGGAGATAACAAAAACAACAGCACCATGCTCTTTAGAAAGGCTCAGTGTGAAAGGTCTAGGACACCCAGGCAGACAAGGGTGGCAGAGGGATCTGGGCTGCAGGTAGAAAGACACATGGTCATCACTGAAGAGCACAGCCTAGAGTCACCTCCTCTGCCCACTAGGGCTGTGACTGGAAAAGAAACCAGGTGTCCACTGTTTCCTGCAACCTTGGATAAATCCCACTGGGCGTCAGCTCCCCAGAGGTAGAAACCCATCTGCCTTATTCAGCACCTGGAATTGTGCCGGGCACGTAGCAGGAGCTCAGTAATCTCAGTGAATGACAGAACAGGGACTAAATGAGTAAATAGTAGTGACCTCAGAGAGCTGTGTCATGGGATTAAATAAGATAAGCACAGTGCTGAGTACAGCACATGTATGCAGAAAGTGCTCAATAAATGTTACCTATGAGTAGAGGTGCCTCTCCTAGAATGCTGAGGCTTTCAAGGCTGCCAACATTTGAGGAAAAACAGTAGCCAGAAAGGCTAAGGGAGGCCCCAGTGAGGGCAGGACCCTGAGACCCAAGAGGAAGCAGATTTCAAGCAAAGACAGTGAGTCAGCTTCAAATGTCACTGAGAGGTCGCAAGGTCAGACTGAGATGCTCCCATTGGGTTCCACCCAGGAAGTCTGTCTTTGTCTCCTCTATGTTGCTATAGCAGAATACCCCAGACTGAGTACTTCTTAAACAATAGAAGTGTATTTGGCTCACAGGTCCAGAGGCGGGAAATCCAAGAGCACAGCAAGGGTCTTCACTGGGGCATCAGCCCCTGGTGGAGGGCAGAAGGGCCAGACAGCAAGAAGGGGCCAAACTCACCGTCACGCAATCCGCCCTCAGCATAATGAGCCCACTCCCAAGATGACAATGTTAATCCATGGGCGGCCCAGTCACCTCTTAACCAGTCCCATCTCTTAATACATGTATCATCACAATGGTAATTAAATTTTAACTGAGTCTTGGAAGAGTCATTCAAAGGATACAAAGTCCTACATCAGAACAGATCAGCAAAGGATGGAAGATAACACGTGACCCCTGCAGAGTGAGCCAGACTCCCCATCCCTCTGCAGGCTTTCAGGGCTCCCTCCTTCTGTATGATGAAAGTACCAATGACATTGACAATGACAGTGACAGTGGGAACGGCTGTACTAACAGTCATTGAACACTTGGAGATCCCAGGTCCTGTTCTAGGCCAACACTACCACAATATCGTTACATTTCATCTTGCCATGACTTTGAAATTACACCCAAGAAGAATAGGGGGGAGTCTCCCTGTGGCAGCTTCTATTTCCAATCCAATCCCATTGCAGAGGCTGGGTCCACAGAACTCCCCACTCCTCCACCAGTCTCCACACAGCGTGTGAAAGGAGTAAGCCCTGATCACGCCAACTTCTGTCAGAAGCCACTTGCACCTACTCTCTGAGGTTCCTCTCCTGCCTGGCCACACCCAACCTCAGGAATCCTGGATGACCTTGTATGTGTCTTTTGCTGTTAGGGAGGCTACTGGCTTCAGCTGTGACCACCAGATGCCAGGCCAGAAACTTAGTCCTCTCATGGACCAGGTAGCTATCCACAGGGAACCAGTGTGTTCTTCTGCACAGGGGCACTGGGGTGGGCCATGCACCTGGACTCAGACAGTCCCAGGCTCCAGTCTACAGAATTTGCTGTTTGTGGAAAAGTCACTTCACTTCTTGGAGCTTTAGTTGCCTTATCTATAAAATAAAAATTACGTCCATCCATCCACCTATCTACCTACCTATCTAAACTTCCCTTGAGAGTTGTTCTGAGGAACCTACAGGATGAGGGATGCAAAATAGATTTTATTAGGGGGAAAAACCCATAATATGCCAAATATGCCCATGAAAGGTACTCATCAGAGTCTATCTTGGTAGAATGATCTACCATGAGGTCTCTACAGCCACCTGGACTTTGATCAGTCATCCCAGCACCTTCTCAGTGAAAACTCTTCTGCCACCCTCCCCTCAACCACACCTAGACATCTGCATCTGAGCTTTATGGCAGACACCGAAATGTGCCCATTCAACAGCCAGTAGTTCCTCTGCCTTTATACCTTGCAGACAGAATCTACCTCTAACTATGAAGTCAGAAAAAGCCAAATACTTTCTGGTTCTGGCCAATAGGACCATGGGGAATCTTCTGGGGAGATTTAGGAAAGGCTTCCTTCCTAATAAACAGAGGGATGAGAAGAGAAAAAGCCCCCTCTCCTGCTAGACATATAAACAGGACAGGATGTGATGCCTGGAACTATGGCAGCTATTTTGTGATATGAGTAAGGAAACAAGCCTGAGGACTAAGCCAATACCTTTAGGATGTGGATGGAGACAGAAGGGAAGGGCCTGGGTTCTTGATGACATTGCTAAGCTGCCACCTGGCTTCAGACTTCTCTTTATGTGGGATGATAAGCATTTGCAAACCATAATAGAACCTCCATAGTTGACCATCTCCCTACCTTGACCACCTCTGTAAGCTGACCTAATTTTCATAGACCAGAAATGCATCACCTGTATGTATCAGTACAGAAGGCCTAGTTCCTTATGTTGACCACCTCTGGGCTGTTGACTACTTTGTTACAGTACCTTGAGTACTCAACTTACAGAGGTTCTACTATATTTGTAGTCAAGCCTTGGTTCCTAAAACTCAAATCAGCCTGACAGGTTTTCTACTTATTTATTAAACTAATCTCTATTGAGTGCCCACTGTGCCCAGCCCAATGTTGAGTCTGGAGCCCCACAGACAGGATATATCCTCTGTCGTTACAATGCTCATGGCCTAAATATGGGACTGAAAATTTTTTCTGTACAGGGCCTTTGTCTTTGCAGGCCATACGGTTTGTCACGGCTACTCCATTCTGCCACTATAGAGTAAAGGTAGCTTTAGACAATATATACACAGGTGTAACTGGTTACAATAAAACTTTATTTATAAAAACAAAAGGCAGATCAGATTTGGCCTAAGGGTCACAGTTTGCTGACCCCTTGGCCTAGAAAACTCAAAAATTCTAGAAATTATATGACCCTTTTACCTCTCTACCTTAGCCCTGTGAATTAGAGCAATGGCCCTGGCCACACAAAAAGTCTCTAACCAAGTCCCCTGACTAGTCCATGCCTGCTTTCCACTCATTTTGTGCTCTGGGTGTGAGTCCTGGCCCTTTCCTGAGAACAAGAACGTTTGGAAGGAAAGTCCAACGGTAGGCCTGGCAGGTAGCTGGCCCTGGGAAAGCCCCTTCTGATCTGAGACAGAAACATTTCCCTACAACCCAACCCTTCCCCCAACTCCTAGGTCCTGGCATGAGCTGGGGGCAGTGGGGAGGAGGGCACATTGCGAACCAACCACAATGTGGTCCTCACATCCAGAGCATCTACGGGGTTGAGCTAAACCTTATAGACCACCCTTTAAAAGCAGGTATTGTCCCATTTTACAGAGAAACTGAGAATAAGAAAGAAACGTGCCCAAGTAGCAGAACTGGGATTTGAACTTGCCAGGTTCTCTCACCACCACCCGCGCCTCTCACCCAGACCCAGATGCCCTTTCCTCCACCCAGGAGGGGCTAGGAGTGATCACACAAGCATTTCCTCAAGCCACGAAAACAAGTGGAGAAGCTGAGCGTGGGCCCTCGCCAGCCCCTGGGTCTCAATGTTTCTACAGCTCTATAAAGAGAAGGTGGGGGGGCGGTGAAAATGCTCACTTCCCAGACCCCAGGGGATTAGCAGGTGATTGTCAAGTGTCTGAAAAGACACAGAGTGCTCCTGTCATTATTAGACCATAATAGATTCATGCTCACCCCTCCCTCTGAGGGTGTCTATTTCAGGTTTAACATAACAATAGAGTATTGTTCCTGCTCCCCACTTGGGTACCACCCACAGAAACCTAATGGGGAGCACCTGCCCCACCTCTTCTGGCACTAACTGCTGCCTTGGGCAGGGGCTTCCGACCCACCCTGCACTCTTACCCACACCACCAGAGAATCTCCCAGGCAGCGAGGAGGTGGACACAAGGTCTATCTGGAAGGGAGGGAGGCACAGAAAAGCATGCTGATGGCTCTCAGCAGCAAGAAGGAGCTTTGCCTGATACCTTGTGCCCACAATGCCCATGGTCAAGGGTCACACCAAAGTGACAACCCTGTGGGCAGTGCGCTGGAAGGATGAGGGGTGAGCAAGAGATGGACGAGGAGCAGCGATCACAGAAAGAGCACTTGCTGTGTCCCCATGGCTGCTCCTCAGCTGAATTCAAACCCTGCACTCAAGGTTCTACAACTATCCCTGAGGAAGAGCTTAGCAGCCAGCTAATAAAGCAGGCCTCATGGCCAGAGGAAAGCACATTGATCAGCAGTCAGGAGCCAGGGTGCAGGCTGCATGCACCTCAGCTTGACTCTCTGGGCCTCAAGTCTCTCTCCTGCCAAATGGGAAGCAAATACATCCCCACCTGTTTCACAAGGCTATAGTAAGGTTCCAAGGAGACACTAAGCCAATCCCACACTTGGCCACTTCCTAGCTGCATAACTTAAACGACAATGTATACATTCGTAACTTCTTTAGGCCTCAGTTTCTTTGTCTATAAAGTGGGATCATTCCTGCTCATGAGGATGACATTACATGCTGCTCCTAAACATCTAGCACAGTGCACAGCCCACAGCTTGCGCTCAAGCTTTCCCAGCATTTAAATGATTACAGGGTGCTTTATAAACACTAAAGTCAATATACTGTTGGCCCTTCACATACACGGGTTCTTCATTCATGGATTCAACCAAGCACAGATCAAAAATATGTGAAAAACAATTATTCCTGTACTGACTATGTACAGACTGTTTTTCTTCTCATTGTTCTGTAAATGATATAGTATAACAACTATTTATATAGCATTTACACTGTTGAATATATTATAAGTAATCTAGAGATGATAGAGTAGAGCATGCTGAGTTCCATGCAAACACCACACCATTTTCTATCAGGGACTTGAGCATCCACGGGTTTTGGTATCCTCGGGAGGTCCTAGAACCGATTTCCACAGACATGCCAGGGACAACTCTAATTGGGAAGCCTTTCCCCTCACTTATCCCACTGCCTAATAGGAACCTTAAGTCTGTGTACAACTTCAAAATATATTTCTGGTCTGAGGGTAAAAACTAAGTTTGGGGTGTTGTATTTTTTAAAATTTTCTGGAAGACCCCCATAATAGCTACCTGCCTAAGGCAACAGCCTCCAAACAATGAACAGATAAGCCCAGGGGCTTCCCTTGGGGCAAAGGGACCAGGTGAGTGTAAGGTGGGGCAGAGGAGGAAGAGGCAGCTCCTTCCTGGCTCTGAGAAGAAGCTCTGTGCCGCGTCCTCGGGGAGCTGTGGTCACACCTGAGAACCAAGCTCCAGATTGAACAAAGTATCTTGCCAGTTTCAAAAGGAGTCCATACCCAGACACCTGCTTTTCTGAAGGTGCCAGGTGAACACCCAACCTTGGTGTGGCTAAAAGGGGGCACAGACTGCAATGAAGGTCCTGATGAATTGGTGACACTTTGGAAATCCAAAGGAACCCTCCTTGACCTCCCACACGAACATTCAGAAAGTGGGAAAGATGGCTGGGCGCACTGCCTCATGCCTATAATCCTAGCACTCTGACAGGCCTAGGCGGGTGGATTGCTTGAGTTCAGGAGTTGAAGACCAGCTTGAGCAAGAGTAAGACCCCATCTCTACTAAAAATAGAAAAACATAGCTGGGTATTGTGGCAAGTACCTATAGTCCCAGCTACTTGGGAGGCTGAGGGAAGAGAATCACTTAAGCCCAAGAGTTTGCGGTTGCTGTGAGCTGTGACACCACAACACTCTACTGAGGGTGACATGGGGAGACTCTGTCTCAAAAAATAAAATAAAATAAAAACCATAAAAACTAGCTGAGTATTGTGGTGGGTTCCTATAGTCCCAACTACTCAGGAGGCTGAGGCAAGAGATTCCCTTGAGCCTAAGAGCTTAAGGTTGCTATGAACTATGACACCACAGCACTCTACCTAGGGTGACAGAGTAAGAAAGAAAGAAAGGAAAGAAGGAAGTATGGAAGGCAGGAAGGAAAGAAGGACAAACAAACGAGGGAGAGATCAAACCACAAGAAACGTGAAGACCATAGGGAAAAAACACTATCTACAAGGGCACCATCTGCCTGTAGGCAGCTCAGCACTTCTGGGATGTCTCCCATCTGAAGTCCACCTACCCACCTGACATCTGCTCGCCTCTGAAGGGTCAAGTGAAGCCCTGCACTTTGGCAGAGCAGCCCACACACACACACTACAGAACAACACTTCTGTCCCTCCACCCTGACCTCATCACTAAATAAGCAGCTCCCATCTGACTGGCTGGGCACCAGGGGTGCTGCCAGGGATAACAGGAGGAGGCAGCCCCCACTCAGATGAGCCGGGTCTGAAGGACAAGGCAGACAAGGAAGAGATGACTGTGTCTCCACATAGAGGCTGCCACAGGACCTGCGTGAGCAGAAGGCTGTAGACGCACAGGAGCAGGAAGCAGGCCTAAGGCGTCAAGAAAGCTCCCTGGAGAAGTGATGTCTTAGAATGACTTGGAAAAGCAGCGGCTGCCAAGCACAAGAGGGCAGGAGGACTTTCCAGGGAGATAGGCTTCAGGGGGCTGTAGGCCCTTGGGATTGGCTGCATTATGGGTGCGTAGAAGGGAAGATTCTGGAGGCAGAAGCTGGAGTCAGTTTGTAGAAGGCAGGCATGGTCAGTCGTGGCTCATAGAATCATCACGTGTCAGCGAGACCAGGAAGGAGGGCATTTCAAGGGTTATTACAGTGTCCAGGAGAGAGAGGAAAGGAGGCCGAGTCCGCATACCAGCCCCAGTGCTGAAAGAAGGGAAGGAGGCATTCTCCCAGGGGCTGCTCAGCAACCAGGACCTCTCATTTTCAAGCCTCTCCTGTACACAAGTGCTCCTTGCAAGCAATGACCAGCTTTTCTATTTTTCTTGAGTACTCTCAATCAATAAGTGCTATTCAACTAGAAGTTTTAAATTCTATTAGCTTACAAGTAGGGTAAAAAAAATTTTAAGTTTTAAAAAATCCTGCAAGGTAGTTATTTGACCTCCCAGACCCTAATAGGAACTGAAGAACAAACTGAAAACAGAAAAACCACACCGAGGCTATCCCAGTGAGGCCAAAGGGAGCTCAGCTGGTGCTCACAGGAAGCAGCCCCGGGGACAGCCATCAGCAGAGCCCTGCTGGACCAGAGCAGATGCATGGGGCACCTGGCACAGAAACCCAGGAGGCAGGAAACCGCTCTCCAGCTCCCCTACCCCCATCACTCATCAACTATCTATGTGGCTGTGTGACTATGGCCAAGTCACCAACCCTCTCTGGGCCTCAGGTCCTCCATCCACTGATGAGAATGCAGAGTCTGCACCTGTCCACAGGCTGTGGCCATCCTCTGACTGGTGCAGCAGGAGGAAGCCTTGAGCAGGCCAGGTGCTGCCTCCACCCTGCCCAGAATGCAGGCTCCTGATAAGCACTTCTGCCGTGGGAGGGAAATCTCACTTACAGACCTCAGCTGGTGGAGTCCTAAGTCTTCAGAAGGAGAGGAAAAGGTGCCCTGAAATCCTTGATCACAACAGTAACCAAAAACAGTCACAGGCTCAACATGCAGAAAGCTCAGGGAAGCTCTGAGCAGGGGGCACCTACCAGGGCTGTGGGCAAAAAATAGCTCCGGTAGCCCTCACAGCACCCAAACCAAAAAAACACCCTTATTCTTCCAACCCCCCAAAGCCTTTCTTTTTTTTAATAAAAAGATTTTGAAAAATGACAGTTTCTGAAAATAAAATCTGCTCCCTTACCGTATTTTCTCATGAAGTTAAAAATACAAGTGTTGGGGGGAAAAAGTTTTGTTTAAGGTCAGAGCCGGCTGGGGGGAGGCTGGGAGGAGAGGCATGTTTTTTGAAATCTCATAAAATAAACAGCTTCAGCCCTCCTCTGCAGGCTCTCTGGGAACGTGACCTGGAGTGCTGCTGGGGGCTGGAAGGCCTTGTTTAAAGAAAAGTTCAAGGGCACACCCAAGGCAGGCGATTAGTAGCTCGGACACTCTGTTCTGCCCCAGATGAGCAGGAGCCAGTGGAGCACGAACATCCAGTGATGGAGAGAAGGGGCAGGCAGGAGGCAGAGCAGCTGGCCGTTGTCCTGGGAAACCACCCAGGGTGGCAGGCAGCAAGCCTCCCAACCCACCCCTGGCCAGTCCACTCCAAAGGATACTTGTCCAACCAGGGACAGGCTGTGGAGGCTGGCCCCAGGAGCAAGGACACAGGTACAAGCCTATTCCTGTGAGGACCTCATAGCTCAGAGAGGGGGAACCAAAACAAAGATATGGGATGTACCCAAGCTTGGCAGGCGCAGCAGGGAATAGCAGGGAGGAGCAGAGAGCAGTACAGAAGAGCAGAGAGGAGCAGGGAGCAATAAGGAGAAGCAGGGAGCACCAGGGAGGATCAGGGAGGAGCAGGGAGCAGCAGGGAAGAGAAGGGAGCAGCAAGGAACAGCATGGAGGAGTAAGATGAGAAGGGAGGAGCAAAGAGGGGCAGGGAAGAGGACGGAGGAGCAAGGAGTGGCAGGGAGGACAAGGAGCAGCAGGTACAATGGGATCAACAAAGTTCACTTTGGATCTAAGCCCCACTGTTTCCCAGCTGTGTCCACCAGGGTGACTGGCTTCACCTCTCTGAGCCTCTGTGTCCTCTATGATGATGGGGAGATGACCGAGCTAGCCTTACAGAACACTCTGAGTGACCACTCAGCACTGGCGATGGATGAGGTGTGGTGGTGCCCATCTCCCCAGATCTGTGCTTTGCAGAGGTGTGAACAGAGATAGGGGTCAGGGTGGGGCAAGGGACTTTGCAGAGAAAGTCCAAACACTTGAAAAGATGACAGTTGAGCTAAGCTTCAGACATGCAAATAAAATTCCGACAAGAAGAAAAAGGGGAGAAAGGCATTCGAAGTCTAGAGGAAATTGCCATTTTGTTCTTGGGGGCCTCCTAATGACATTTCTTTATCCTTTTCATTAATCCCACTAAAAATATTTTAATTTGATTTTGTATTCATTCTACAGCTTTTAGCTATAGTGTTGTTTTATCAAGATTTTTAAAAAGTTTTCATGATGAGAAATGTGTGATTTCTTATAAAGATGTGTGATGAATTTTTAATAATGGATGGATAAATATAGCTTTTCCTTCCCTCCTGTTTTCCTTCTCTCCATGTTCCTTCCTCCCCTCCCTCCCCTCCCTCTAGTCTTCAATGTAAATTTATTGAGCACTTACTATATGCCAGACACTATTCTAGGCACAGGGGACAGACTGGGGAACAAGACAGACAGGACATCTCCTGAGCCTTACATCTGATCTTTACAGCCACCTGGGGTCAGTCTGGCTAAATGTCATCAATGCCACCTGGTCATTACTAACAAATGTCATCAACACCACCTTGCCACTCAAGTCTGATTACACACACAGACCCCTGGAGTCTGAACAGTTGAGAGCAAAACCTACCAGCCTCCACTTGGGCCCTCACCTTCCCATTCTTCCACCAAGGGTTCTTCCAAACCCAGCCAAGGGAATGCAAGGGTGACTGTCCCCAAGTGACCGCTTCCAAGGGGCGCCTGGGTGGTGGGCTGACATGACAGAGGCAGGCTGTCAGGAGACGATAGACTCCCAGCTCCCTCATCATTCCTGCCAGCCACTCCCAGGTTGCTCGTGTAAATAATCCTTTAGGCACCAGAACAGCCTTTTCCCTTCAAATTATAGCAAATTGAAAGGCAGAGTCAACAGAGGCCTCCAAGCCCCTGAGAGAATTGAACTTGCCCTCACAGGTTAAGGAAGGGCAGGGGAGCCACAGGGTCCTCTAGGCCCTGGAGTGTGACTCTGCCCTGTGCAACCAACAATTAGATGTTACTGAAAAATTCAATCACAGCCTGTGGCAAGAATGCTAGTCAAAAAAACCTAATATACAAAAACACTCTTTTTCCCCAATAAGGGGGCAGATGTTGTGGTAACTTGTCCGGTAAAGATTTTACTTCAAAGGACTTAAAGCACTTTGGGAACTCAATTAATGAAAGGGATTATTATAAAATAGTGAGCTAAAATTGCCCTGTGAAATATTAAGAGTCACTCAAGCTGACAGCAGGGTACAGGGGGTTCATTATATTATCCTATTTTGAGCGAAATTTCTCATAATGAAAAGTTTTTTAAAACCCTGATAAAACAACACTATACCTAAAGGCTGCAGAATGAATACAAAAGTCAAATTAAAATATTTACAGTGGGGTTAATGAAAATAATTCGGTACCCCAGGATTTTCAGGGTACCATGTTCTAAAAAGTACTTCCACATGCAGCATCTAATTTGGGCTTGTGAGGAAAGAAGGGGTTATTAGCCCCATTTTGCTAAGAAAGCAAAGATGAGGCTCAGGCTTGTCCTAGGACTTTCTGCAGGAAGCCATGAAGTGAGGACCTGACCTTGGCCCTAGGGCACCTTGCGTGGCCTGCAGGCCTCCCCTCTCAGCCCCAGTCCAGCCTTCAGCGTCCCAACTCCGGCCTCAGCAGACATGGCTGTTGTCAAACAGGGTCTGTTTCAGTATTAAAAATCTTGCCCAGCACCACTCCTCCTACTTTGCTACCACCCTATTTCTGCAACAGAGTGTGGGATTCTGAGATCTGCACCCATGGTCCCCACGAGCCACAGGGAACCAACTATTTGCCCAGCATCCGTCTTCCCTGCTGAATCTTAGGATCCAAGGCTTAGTTGGCCAGTGGACAATCTTCAGTATAAAATGTGTCCAGCAGCATAAATCAAGCCATAATGGAACACTTCCCCTGGCCAGACTTAACCGTTCCAAACCCTGACTCGCCTTTTCAGAAACCTCATCTGGGCCACAACCAGCCACAGATTCTTCCAGTATCTGCCCCCAGCCCAGGAATCTTCTGGTTCTTCTTAAAGTCCACCCTCCCACTCAGCCTTAGGACCAAGCCAAGATGTGTTTTCAATGACAATCTTTTAACCTCTTTCATTCAAGCCCCACTTGAGAAAACACTAGCTCCTTACTACCCCCTCCCCCACCACCAAAGTTGCCCCGTCATCTCTAGCTCCAGCTGCCTTAGACCCCAAGGTGCCCTTGGAGACTTCAGTCGTGACCCCATGCTGTGTAGGTCTGATGATGTCACTCCAGACATGGCCCCTGAAATGTCCCTTCTTTGTATACTCAGAACCTCTGTTATGTCTGAAACCTCATAACCTTTTCCGAAGAACACATCGTACCTGTTCTGTGCTCCGGGAGTTTTGCAACAGCCCTTGGCCAAAAGCAACAGAGCTCAGCGCCAGATCCCCACGCAGACTGGCAGGCCCTCCCAGCAGCTCAGGGACTGGAAGCTCAGGGTGCCTGTGCTTTGCACAGCCCTGCCCAGCCCTGCCCAGGCCCCTCCTCCATTTCCAGGGGCAGCCCTGAGTGAGATACCCCTTTGCTGAGGTGACGCTTCTGCCCAGCATCCACACATGGGGAGAGACCCATAGCACTAGCAGGAGCCCAACACACAGATAGGCCTGTCCCTCATCTCTCTCTGCCCATCCTGTCACCACTCAAGCCTCCCTCAGCTCCCGACAGCTGACACCTTCCAATATCCAGCCAACGATTAGAGAGTGGCCCATCCAATGCTGAAGCCACTGGACACAAGGAGCTGTGGAGCACTTGAAACGTGGCCAGTGCAAATCCCAAAGTGGAATGAGTTATTTACAACTGGATTTTGAACACTTAGTATGGAAAAAAGAATGTAAAATTTCTCATTAATAATTTTTATAACAATGATGTGTCAAAATGATAATCATTTGCATATATTAGATTAATAAAATATGTTACTAAAATAATTTCAGCTGTTCCTCTTTTGCTTTTGTTTAATGAGGCTACTAGAATTTTTTTGACTTCCTAGGAGGTTCAGATTTATTTCCACTGGTCTAGACAGTGGCTCCGACATAAACCATCCAGACCCAAGTCTCAGTTCCATTTACTGGCTGTGTGATATTGGGCAGGTTTCCTCTCCTACCTGGATTCCAGCTCCCTGATCAAAGTACCTACTGCCCAGAGCTCCAGTACTGCCCAGGAGGTTCGATGAAATCACACATATGTATGGTTCTCACAGTTCCTGCCCCTTAAGAAGTATGGGCTGCTAGGCTCTGCGCCTGTGGCTCAGGTGGCTAAGGCGCCAGCCACATACACCTAAGGTGGCGGGTTCGAATCCAGCCCAGACCTACCCAACAACAGTGATGGCTGCAAACAAAAAATAGCCTGGCGTTGTGGTGGGCCTGTGGTCCCAGCTACTTGGGAGGCTGAGGCAGGAGACTCGCTTGAGCCCAGGAGTTGGAGGTTGCTGTGAGCTGTGATGCCACAGCACTCTACCCAGGGGGAAAGCTTGAGGCTCTATCTTTAAATAAATAAATAAAT